>JASCZI010122157.1:0-15745 GCA_036250425.1 Stylosanthes scabra | reverse complement strand
ACTCCACGACAAAAGCAATCTATGCTACTGGACAGTGGCCTGGAGCATGTGAAACATTTCCCATACTATAACTCGCCTTCCTCTGCTCTTACTCCTATCAGGTGAGTTATTCGGTAGGGCTCGTGAAATCAGCCCTCCTTGGAGGCTCGTATTTTCTTGAGTTTGTGTTAGGCTGAGAGGTAGTACACGTGTAAAGGCACGCTAAAATGTGTTAAGTAGTGCAACGCGTTACTGAGGGAGCAGGTTTTCTCGGCAATTGTGAAGGTGGCCTTATGTTTGGCCAAGTGTTTAAATATGCAAAGGTTAGGGGGATTTTAAAATAACAAAGTTGATGTCAAATTTTGGGTTTGATTTGGGCTACACTACGCTACAATGTAACGGATTTTAGGTTGTTTTATATTTTCCCTTCATAAAATAACAATTGCAAAAAAGCGGCTTTTTTTTATTTAAATTAAAAATATGATAATTACATTTATGAGTAGAGGGAATTAATATTTACGAATGTGCAATGTTGCCTTTAATTTCGCATGCAACACAACAACGCAGGCAAGGGCTGCGTAATTGAAGAACAACCAACAACACAGACAAGGGCGGAGAAATTGCAATAACGCCAGCATCAACTGCGAAATTGGAGCAAGACACTATATGGCAGCTTAACGGGTTCTTCCATGGGTCTATATATATCTCCAACCATTCATAAATATTTGCCAACTCCAATCTTTTCTTTTTTCCTCTTTACATTTTAAAAAATAACAAATTTCATGGGTACACCTATAGTTGTTGCGGTTTACCCCAATGCAACAATAACACGTAAAGTTGATGGTGCATATTTTGAAGATAGTCATCCCATTGTGATTCAAACTTGGCGGCTACATTCGTTGGCGGAGCTTAAAAGTTTGATATTGGTTAATATGGGAGTCCTTGGGGTAAAGCATGTCAGGAAGATTGCATATCGGTGCATTGCGTTGGATGCGGAACAAAATATTCGATATAGAATATTTTGGTTAAGGGGTGATGATAATGTTTGTGCAATGTTTGATTGTCATGGGAAGATAGTGAAAGATCAAGTAATGGAGCTTTGTATTGAATTGGTGAACGTGCGTGAGGTTGATCTATCGTCTTATGAGGTTGGTTCGTCGTCTCGTGAAGCTAGACCAAGTAAAGGGATGGCGTGCTCAGAGAGCCAGGGCATGAACTGCTGGAGAAAGATTCCGTTTCAGAAGAGGAGTGGGTGCCAACGAGTTCCGATGATGATAGTGAAAACGATGCAGAGTATGTGCCGGAAACACGGCTTTATCTCGCTAGTTCATCGCAACAAATATTGCCTCCTCCGAACCCTCTTCCTAGTCGGGCCCCATTTCAAAGCGACTATGATACTTTGGACCTTAACGCTATGCAGTTGGATCCGATGCCTTTTGGTCCCGGTGGCGCAAATGACTACAACCTAGATGGTAGTGTTGAGTTTTGGGTTGGGCATAGATTATGGAGTAGGGAGGCTGTGCACCTTGCAATTAAAAATTATAGCATCCGCAAAAGTGTGGAATACAAAGTCATCGAATCTGATCGAGCAAAGTATCATTGTCGATGCCGACATTATGCATCAGGATGCCGCTAGAGCATTCGAGTTACACTCCGGCAGAATTTAAGATACTGGGAGGTTCGTAGATATGAAGCGATGCGCACATGCTTAGCACCAACCATGTCACAGGACCATGCAAATCTTGATAGCAATCTCATATGCAGAGTCATCTTCATTATGATTGAGAGTAAGTCATGCTCTTTACAAGCTTTATAATTTGAGTTTAAGGATTTGTTGTTTGCTATTGAAGTAATGCTTCCCTTTTTTTTGTTGCCATTATTTTTTTTTGTGCCATCCTCCTTCTAGGTAATCCAGGTGTTCTGATAACCATTTTGCAAGGAGCTGTGGATCAGATTTACCGGTTTAAGCCTTCGTACAGGAAGGTTTGGATGGCAAAGCAAAAGGCCATTGCTCAGATTTATGGTGATTGGGAAGAGTCTTACAACCAACTTCCTAGGTTGTTACACGCGATAGAGCAGTGTTTACCGGGAACCATCCACGAGCTTGAACTTGTCCCACGCTATAATGGTGTGTTACGTGATTTTGAATTTATGCAGTTTGACAAGGTGTTTTGGACATTTCCGCCGTGTATTGAAGCTTTCAAGTACTGTAAACCACTTGTATCCATCGATGAGATGCATTTGTACGACTTTCAAGTTCCACTCGTCTCGATGTTGTTGCCCTAATCCACCCAATCTGTGAGTAAGAAAACGAAAACAAAGTTACTAAAATATGATAACAACAACATCAAATAAACATATTTAAACAAGTGGAAAGTTATACCTCGCAGCTAAAGGGAAAGTATGAATGTCTCTACCCGGAGGGCACCACTTGGGAAATCGATGATATATCCAAGAAAGCATGAGCGGGATGCAATCGGCTAAGTTATCAACCACATAATTAATAGCCATGTATAGTGAGTGATATGTCCATGCAAGCACGGCAGATCTCCAAGAATAACCCCTACACCTCTCGAAATCCATAATCAATGGGACCCACCTAATGTGTACAGTGGAACTTGATTTATCAGTCATCAACAGTCCCCCAATCAGTCTCAATATATAACAGCGTGCATACTGTCGCAGCACGTCAGGTGCCGCCTGTACGGGTATGTTCCTAAGATGAGCCTTCAACCATGTCATCTTGATCGTGTAAGATTCGACATGCCTCTCCCCCTCACGCGCCTCCCTGCGCAGCAGCATCGCTCCAAGTGCCTCTTGGACCAGCCCCCATGTCTCTTGGCCATAGAACCTCATAAATTCACAACTGCAACCGCCGACCGGCTCTCCATTAGTCCGCAAACCAAGGTGGTATGCAACATCCTGTAGGGTGATGGTACATTCGCCCCACAGCATGTGGAACGTGTGCATTTTCGGACGCCAACGTTCAACGAAATCAGATAACAAAGAGTTGTCAAACTGAAAATCTCGAACTCTTGCTACATTGCCAAATCCAACCTCATCCAGGTACGGCAATAGTGGGTCTGGCGGCTGTTCCACCACCATGTCTCTATTCCGGCGTGGAAAAAGGACCCGCCGCTTCTGTGTCATAGTAAAATAAACCACACATTAAAACACTTGTAGATATCAGACGAATTTAAATATTGTAACATGACGAAACATACGATAAGAATCTTGCCACAAAGAATTTCCTAAACCCTAATAACTCACAACCAAGACAACTTTTTTTTTTCGGCAACTTCGAAATTTTTTTTGGCATGTATTTGCATTTACACAAACAAATATAAGTCACTAACAAATTTATACAACCCTGAAATTTTCATAAATGCAACCAATCAATTAACTCGAGAAAATTAACACAATTTGAAATTTTCACCAAAATCTAAACTAACAAAAGTCATTAACCAATGCATACAACCCTAATTATTCTTATAAATGCAACAACATCCATTCGAGCTAGATAAATACCACGAATAATCACGTCTTAAATTAACAATTCATAATTTTCATGAAAATCTAAACAAATTTTTTAGAAATAAATGAAACTAACTTATCACTTAACAAAAAAATAAATTGTAAAAAAATTTAGGAAACTAACCTCATCATTCAAATTTCCGGCAATGTATCTGCCTACATTCAGTCGGTTGATAGCACTGCTACGCGTCATTTTCTCAAAAGCTTTTTTTCACAATTCACTTTTTCACTTTTTTTTCTACTCTCACTCTCACTTACCCTCTCACTTTCTACCAAAACCATACAAATGAAATTCTTACTTCGTAATCAACAGCTGCACCATTTTTGTAGTGGTCCCACTCAATTTCGCATATACCGCCTGCGAAATTGAGTCTTACCTTTTCTTCCTCAATTTCGCAGTTCATAACTACGCAATTGCAATTTTGCAGCCGCCATTTGCATTATTGTATGTGCCAGCGAAATTGAAGAATAACGTTCAAAAGAGTAATATTGATATCAATGATTGCCATTCAGTAAATATTAAAATTTTTTAATTTATATAAAAAAGCCGCAAAAAAGCCGTTACAGCAATAGCAAAAAAATTATGAGGCTAATATAATCTTCAAATTGAAAAACTCCAAGAAACAACAAATTGAAATTTCAGCTCAGATCCAAAAAATAAAAGGAATTTGGAATTTAGGGCCTTAGCAGTCCCCCACCCCCTTTTTTTTTTTAATGTGTGGATATTTAATATGCATGTTAAATTATATTTAAGTTATATGGCATTATGTTAAATTTTGTTTAGTTGTATTGAATTATATTATTTTTAAAATTTTTTAATATAATATCTGTAGATATTCTCAAGTATCTATCTTTTTTGTTGGGATAATTAAGAAATATAACAAAAACAAAAATATTTTCATTAATAAAAAGGAAGATATAAGAGAGATATACATACTTTTATAAATACTTATTATTATTCATATTCATAAATTATATACTACTTTATTAATGTTTTATATGTATAATTCATAATAATATGAAATAGTTTTAATAATTTAAATTTAATTTAGTACTAGGCACAAGAAAATAATTTAGTTAGTTCATATTTTCTCACTAATGTAATTAATTTCCTCTCAGCAACTTTCTTTTTTGGTATTACCTCTCAGCAACATAAAACGGGGGGGGGTTCATAGGTTTTTCCTGTTTATGAAATTTATATCATGGCTGCCACAATTTTGAAATTCCACTATATAGTCATCTCCAAATATTTTTTTGGGCCCAGTCCACAATTATGCCAATAATAATAAAAAGGGATTCTTCACTAAATACATTTTATTCGGTGTCATGTGCTGTTGTTAACATCCTTTGGTATCAAAACGAAAAGCATACAAAGAGAGAGAAACCTACAATTACCTGGGGAGCCTCAATGGAAGGCTCATTTTGCGAGCCCACCGAATAATTCACCCTCATGTGATTGATAACTCTCCTATTCTCAGGTATTTCAGACTCTCATTCTAACATTATTTTACCTCTTTTTATCATGCATTGAGTTTGAATAGTTATCTCCTACTTCTTACATGATAAAAGAATTGTGATATTTTTATTATAACTTCATCCATGTATTGAAAATGCAGAAAAAAGTTTTCTCAGCAACACTCATTCCAAAAATCTCAAGTATTGTTATTTATCCACTTGATAACATTTGTATAGAACATGATCATTATGTATTTTTTCTCTTTTCTAAAATTGTACTTTTACTCACTTGTGTTTAGGGCTGTAAATTGGCCAAGTATGTGGGTCTATTTATCTATCTTAAATAAACTTGTTTTTCTCGCTTAAAATTCAAACTAAATAAGAAATTTGTTTAATTTTTTTTCTTTATATTTAAAAAAAATCAGCTTTTTCTAAAATATTTTTCTTGATCCAATTTGAAAACCATATTCATCCACTAAAAATTTTGTTTCAAGATTGAATCTAAAATTAATTTTTTAATCCATCTTTTAAAAATACACAAATGAACAAATTAACATGTTTAATCCGTTGAATTTGGAAAAAAAAATCGTTGAATTTGTTATAAACACAAAACCATACATAAATGACATCCAAAATACTACAAATTCTCAATTTCAAATAGAATTTGATTATTATTATAATAATTATTATTAAATAATAAAACAATAAAACAAAATAAATAAATAAACAAAATATCAATTATAAACCGAAAGAAATTGGACAAAAAATAAAAACTCAAAAATTCACCCCAAAGTTTTGGCGAAAAAAAAAACAAATGCTTTTTGCTTCAGTTTTTTTAATAAATTATAATTATTTAATATTCGGTTATTTTTGTTAAAACTTTTATTTTTCAAAAAAAAAATAGTGATTAAACTTTAATAAATCCATAGGTTGTGGCAGTCATACTGTAGCTGCACTTCCTCAACCACAATTCCGCTTTGTACTCTTTTAAGAGTTTTTTATGCTACACTAGGATTTCAGGT
This sequence comes from Stylosanthes scabra, assembly GCA_036250425.1. Lineage (NCBI taxonomy): Eukaryota > Viridiplantae > Streptophyta > Magnoliopsida > Fabales > Fabaceae > Stylosanthes > Stylosanthes scabra. Next base: position 9,755 of record JASCZI010122157.1, on the reverse strand, counting down.
TTTGAGGACTTTGTTAAAATCCTATCCTAGTGCCGATAGGGCAAGACCTCTTCATATAGTATATATATATATATATATATATATATATATATATATATATATATATATAATACTTCTTATGTGGTGAGTTTGATGGAATTCCTGTATTTATCATACACATAAGTGTCTTTTGTACGAGGGGAAAGAACCAATGCCTTGGAAAATTCAACATTTTTTATCTCTGTAGTATTTTAGGATCGGTCCATTGTTTTCACTAGTAATTAGATATTAGAATTGAAAAAGGCTGAAAAATGATGCTGCATTTTGTACAGCCGTCAAAGCTGAAAACCAAAAAAGTAGTAGCATGAATTTTTCTTTTCTTTTCTTTTCTTTAGTTTGAGGATCATTCCCCATTGTTATTCGTATTTTGTTTTTTATTGATTTGTATATATGGTCTGTAAGTATAAATTACAATGGACAAATAAATTAAAAGAAAGAAATTATAATGTTTATACTTGATGTTGTTTTTTTAGTTGTGAGAATCCTAAATGCCTTGTACAAGAAATTGAGTACTAATTGAATATGGTTTTACTTAGAAACCAGATTTGCTAGTGAAAGAAGTACTAAAAAGCTTTGTTGGTTATTGTTAAATTCAACATGATTTTGGGAATGTCAGTGTGATATTGATTAATGACTTTAATGTTATTAGATACTTTTTGAGGACCTATTCATCACACGCGATTTTGCAACACTGGAGCAGCTTAAGGAATTAAGCTCAAAGCGTAGAGCAATTGAAGAATCTATTAACAATACAAGCCTCGTTACAGAAGCAATTGCAAAAGAAATGTACGGAGGAAAGGTATCTCGCATAGAACAGGTAACTGCAAATGTTCTTTGTAGGAGGCCTTTTCTATCTATAAATAATAGTAATATAATATTTTTTATTTTTTATTTTTTCAAATTCAATGAGAGAGAGTCTTTTGATTAGACTCACTGGGAAAGATGAAAATGTCAATCTTGTTAGGTCATTGTGTAATGAGTTTATTCTAGTACTAGGATGAAATGAAGTACTTTATAGCTGTACTTGTGTAAACAATGGTTATCACTATATTTACTTCCATGGCGGCCTTTTCCTACTTGCAACAACAGGACCTTCACAAAATACAGCAGTATCTCCCTTTATTGGAAAATTTGTTTCACCATAACAGCAAGAACGGCATAGCTGCTAGATGGTCTCCGTCATCTATAATACGGTGGAGCAGTGCTCTGAGTTCTTCTCATTTATACAATTTGATGGGTCCTAGGTTCTTCCAACTTGATAATTTACGATTTGAGCTCGGTATGATTCTCTTTCTTTATGGAGCAATCTCACGTGAGAGGGCTCTAGAAGTTCTATCTACTGGTAAGCGCAGAAATCTTATTTTCCAATACAACTTAACAGTCCTATCGAATTGTTCAAGTAAGCTACCATTGTTTGTTATGTAGATTTAGTCCAATCTGCCACCATGTTCAGACAAGCAGCTGGCGTTTATCATCACCTTGCACATAATGTTCTTCCTCCGTTACAAGCTCTGAGTCCATCATCATCATCAGAAAAGCCACCAGAAACTTTTCCTACATTATCCATAATTATGAGCCTCATTTGCTTGGCTGATGCTCAGGTTGGTTTTATCATCCTAGTTTACCATTAAATTAAGGCTCAATTTTTCACTTTACTTAACTTTCTCATTTTAGAGGAGTTTTGATTCAATTTTTTATGACGAAAACAAACCGACATTGTTGTCTCTATATTCCTGAAGTTCGAGGAAACTTATCAAATATTTACTAAATATATAGACTAATATTTGATCCATATGGTGCTCAATGTTATCTTGAAATGCTTTATATCCAATAACTGTAAGTGATGCTGTCTAATAGGCAGTAACTATAAAGAAGGCTGAAGAGAAAGATACTTCTTCAAGTCTTTTATCAAAGTTGCATCATGGGGTTACACTCTTTCTTGGCGAAGCAATTGATCATTTATCTACGGTTTCCATGCAACGAAAAGAAATTTCACCACAGTTAATGGTATGAATTCTTTAGTTCTTGTGGGAGACATTTCTGTTGTTTGCTACTAGCATTTTCTAAACTAGCATTTTTCCAGGAGAAATATTATATATAATGCTGCCTTTATTTTCACCTCTCTTGGATATTTACTATTTTTCTCTTAAAGATGATCCATAAAAAAAGTGATACAACTATGATACTCTTAGTGTACCCAATCCGCAAAATAGCTTATATATGGAATGTTTTCATGACTTTTTTCCCATTTCTCTTTAGTTTATTTTCACGTTTTATTTCTTAATGCTTTGTATTGTCATCAATAAGAGAAAGAACTTTATGAGTGGCAAGCAACTAGTGAATCTTGGTAAATTTGTTAAAATGAAGAGGATTGCATTATTAGGCATAGAAAAGTGGATAAATTACAAAACATGTATGAACTTTTATGTAAACACATTACACAATGTATAGTAGAGGTATTTCAACAAAACATTATATCGTTCTTGCTCATTCCACATTGCTTTCTCTCCAATTTTCTTCAAAATCAGAAGTTAGGAAAAATAAAATGAAAAAACTGAAGGTGCAATATAGTAAGAAACTAACAGCAACTTATAGACATCTAAAAAGGTTACGGGGATCGACATGCATGGCCCTAAACATGAATTATTACTGTTTTGGAAGCTTTCTTGTTACTGAATGTCTTCTGAGTTCTAATCAAAGGCAAATCTCCTTTCCTTTCTGGCTTCAAATGTGTGAATCTTGTTTGTATTGCGAGATTCTTATAGGTTATTCTGCTATGTATGCAGGAATTTATAGCTTCGTGCAAATCTTTACATGACTTGAAAGGTAAGCAATATTTAGCAGAAACTCTGAAGACTTCTGGTGAAATAGGTTTCGCCATCGCAGTTCTTCGCTCTGGATTGATCACTGCAAAGAAGAATATTCCTAGAGATCCTTGGAAATGTATTTACCAAAGACAAATTGATGAAACTGCAGAAGTGCTAAGGAAGTATTCGCACGAGAATGATTTTGTTTGGCGTGATAAGATCCCATCCGGAGATCAGGTACCTTTCATCGAAGGTAATAAAATAGTCAAGTTTATACCTTATAATCCTCCAAGATGGGAAAGAGATCTTGCTATTGAGAGTTACTAGAAAGATTGTGAAGCAAATTGCAACATGGTAATGACACTTATCAAGTATGTTTTCTATTTTATTTTCCCTAAACTTTAGGGGTATATCAAGTTTATCTTATTTTCTTTATCTTTCAACTATTATACTAGGATAATAGGAAAATTTATTCAACAAGATTTGTCGGTGTTATATTTGAGAATTGATATTTAGTCATGAAATATGTACAATTCAATCTAATATATGATATAATTGGTCCGATAATTTCAAGTGCACATTGTTCAACCCAATTATTTATTTCTATAATAATAAATGACTATATCGATATGAAATATAAGTTTGGTTTTGTGCTATTTGATATAGAAATAATATTCTATTTAACATCGAAATAGTCTTCTATTTAGCATTGAAATAAATTACTTGATTGGACTTGGTTGGTTAAATCACTTGTTCACGTAGAATTATTGTTAAATAATTATTTTTGGACAAACAATACCTTATTTAGCCAAAAACCTTAAAAAAAACAAAATTTATTAGTTGGTAAATTGGATTTTCGCGTCGAATAAGCGAAAATATAAGAATAGTAAGCTTGGGGCAAGAATTCTGAATGGAAAAGGCATGGCTTGGAGTAATCAAGTGAATAGGAAAATGGAATTCTTCATTATGCTGGAAATAAAACTTACTCGCGAATTCTTTCTTAAATTGTATATTTGTTCACTATTCTAATTGTTCAAACTCATTTCATGTTACTCCACACATAACCATAATAGTAAAAGAAACACCAGGAAACAAGTGCGAATGTTTTAATCTGAGACTAAACTGATAGCAAGTAATTCCCTGGGTCCAAAGTTTCATTTAATAATTGTTAGATTAGCGTTGAATATTGACCAAGCTTGATTAAGAGAATAATACGAGGGTACATTCGTAACAAAAATGATATTCACTAAAATTTTATTTTCTATCATTTTTTCTTTTCAGATCTATTGAACATGACATAGTGATTGAGTTCCAAATGTCTGTGAAATTATTGTTATCTTCTTGTCGTGCAGGAATTTTAAGCCACAATCTCTTAAATGGACCAATTGGCGATGTATTTACTGGCCTGGATAATTCAAATTAATGTATGTCATATTTATCTATTCTTTTTATGTAGAATTTGAATTTAGATAAACGAGCTTCTCCACCTCACATCCCTCGAAATGTCATGCATTGAAGGGTGTCCGAAACTGGAGAATATGATAGGAGAAAAGCTACCTCCCTCTCTGCTACACCTTTATATTGAAGGATGCTCGTTGCTGGAAGAACGCTGCCAGAACATAGACCAGCAAATTTGGCACAAAATTTCTCACATCCCCACCATTGATTATGAAATTGACCAAGCTTTTGCTCATATAAGGTGATTATCAACTTATTTGGTTTAGAATTCTATGCTATGTGTAGAGGGGCATAAGATAATTTTGATTTGCTCTTAATTCTTATTTTGGTTTCTTCATCCAGCAGATTTGCACACAAACTTACTACATTGCTGAAGAAAAAAGATAAATAAAAAAATTAAAAAATACTTACATATAAAAAACTGCTATCCGGGGCCTGATGCAACCATGCTTCAAGACTCAAACCGGTAATTGGTATGAAAAATAATTCATTCTTCTCCTTTATTTATCTTTTTTGCTGATAGAATATCACATAAAGTTATATTTAGTAGTACCATACATAGATCCGAGAGTGTTGTTTTGTATGGTACGCCAAAATGTTTTGAAATCAAAACCGAATTAAGGATAGATAAATAAGGAAATTGAAGAATTTATTTCATCTTACAAAATGAGAACTTGAAATAAAGAAATACCAGATGTGTATTGTAAACATGTCTGTATGTTTATGAAAATTGGCTGATCCCAGCAATGTTCTTTGTCTTTCTCTCTGTGATTGTTTCGAAAAAGAAAAATAAAAGAAAGAAAACTCTTTGATAATAGATATGGTTGTAATAATGATTGTCAATTTTTTTTTGACACCTTTTAGCACTATGTCAAGGCTGGTTTGTTTTGAGAAAAATAGTGCAAACAATAAAAATTATGTTTCATATTATCGGAATAAACTTTGGTGGACACAATAATATGAGCAAAGGGAAGAAAAAAAGTTGAGAGGAGGTGCTAATTTTGCAAGTTTTTCCAACAACAACATTTTTTTATTATCAATTGAAGATGGAATTGCTAAATCTTATTGAGGTGAATCTTTAACTGGAGATTCTTCACTCACAGTTGTTCAATGTTAGTCTGAGCTCAGTAATAGAACTACCAAAAAATTCTTAAATAGTGGCTGCTTTCCTGGTGTAAGTTAGGTACTATTGCTTCATTGATTTTATGTAGCTGATGTATTTGTTTGGTGTTCTATTTTTTGCCTTCTCTTCTATATTCTGATGTTATTAACTATTGCCATATATAGTGTGTGCCTATATTATGTTTGGATTTCTCCATATGGTTATGTTTTTAGCCGGTCTAATTCCTTCCCTCTATTTTTAGAGTAAAAAATATTTTACAATGTTTTTTTTTTATCGGTTCATGGCACACTAACAAACCCCTACAAGGGGAAAGTGGCCTGCAAAGTCTCCATAGAACATAAAGAAGACAATAGAATTAAATACAAGATATAAAAAACATATAAAACTACTTCATCCATCATCACAACATCAATCACCAAATAGCCAATAGTGTCACTTCCATCATTCAATTAATCTCTGTTTTTGAACTCCTTTGGCGTGCTCCTTTCTTAGAATTCCATCTTGAACCCATGAATCCACCAAGGAAATAATCTGATTTATAGCATTTTGCAAATTCAGCTGGTTATTCCTAAAAATTCTGTTATTTCTCACCTTCCAAGTCTCCCACAAAACAGCAAAAAAAACTTATAGCCCAGCTTCTTTTATGGTCTTTGATGATAAATTGTCATCCATGAATCAAAGCACTCTCTAGCGTTATCCGGCCACACCCAATACACATTCCAACCTTTCAACACATTGCACCAAAGCAACCAAGTGAATGAGCAACTGAAAAATAAATGATGTACCGTTTCTACTTCCTCATTGCACAATACACACTTAGCCATCGTCACATCCAGGATACCACATCTCGCTAGTTTCTGTCTTGTGGAACCAAGCTTTTCCATAGTGTTCTTGTAAAATTGTACATGTTTGCATCTTTCCATGCTCCTTGTTTTTATAATGTATCTGTAGAAAAGATTTAATAGAATAGTTCCCATCTTTAACTTGAGACCATACCAGCATGTCTTCCTCCCCTCTTCTAACTCCAACACGGCTGAGTATGTCCAAGAGTTCCCTCAATTTTTCTTCCTCCCAACTCCATAGGGTTCTTCTCCATGACAAACTCCACACCCAATTCAGCCCGTTCCACACACCACATTCTTGTATTGTACAGTTCTTTTCATTAGATAATGTATATAGCCTAGGGAAATTTTTCTTTTAGAATCCCCTCCTTGACCCATTTTTTATGCCAGAATTTTATCATCCTACCATCCCCCACCAGCAGTTCTGCACTGACACCAGCTCCTTAGTCTGTATTAACATCATACCATCTAACTTGTGGCATGAGTTAATAACTCTTTTCCATAGGGGGCATTGCTCCTTATCGTACCGCCACCACCACTTAAATAGTAGGGCCATATTCTTAAGTTCTATATCACTCACCCCCAAATCACCAAAGCATTTGGGTTTTTGGACTTCTTCCCATCTAACACACGACATCCCCCTACCCCCACATCTTCATTTCCCCAAAAGAACTTCATTTATAAGGAAACAATTTTCTTTGTCACAGCCCTAGGAAGCTTAAATAGACTTAAGTAATACATGTGCAATCTATTTAAAACTGACTTTATTAGCACAAGCTTACCAGCCTTGGTCAACAGCTTCCTCTTCTATCCTTGCAGCCTTTCTTGCACATTCTTTATCAATGGCTTCTAAGTATACACTCTTCTTGGGTTTTCACCAAGCGGAATACCTAGGTACTTTATCGGCAGCTTCTCACTCTTGCATTGCAGCAGTTTACATGCCTCCATAACGTTGGATTTTTCACAATTCACACTAATTACGGCAGATTTTTGAAAGTTTATTCGGAGTCCAGAAATTAATTCGAACCCCTTCAAAATCCTTTTGTAATTCTTTACTGAGCCCACATCACATGGACAAAATAATATTGTGTCGTCAGCAAATTGTAAGTGGGTTAGCTTTACCAAATTTCTACCCACTTCAAGCGGCTTGATCACCCCTTCGTTGCTCAACCGATTCAGAACACCGTTTAGAACCTCCGATACCAAAACGAATAAGAGAGGGGAGATTGGGGATCAAAGGGTTTTGTTGGAATCCATTAACCAAGATCGACATAGACGCCTTGAGGCAATAACTTATCCATCCATGCCATCTATCTCCAAAGCCCATCTTCCGTAGGACCAAGTCCACAAATCCCCACCTAACCCTATCATAAGCCTTCTGAAAATCCAACTTCACAATCCACGCAGCTTTTCCTGATTTCTTAAGCCAATGCACCGATTCACAAGCCACCAACGCACCGTCATGGATCTTCCTCCCACTAACAAAAGCCGTTTGCAGCTCCCCAACTAGCCTTACCATAACACTTCGCAGTCTTCCAGACAAAATCTTCGCAATGACTTTATACAGACATCCCACCATGCTTATGGGGCGGAAGTCTTTCAAGTCATTGATACCTCCTTCCTTGAGAGCAAGAGCAACCAAAGTTAGATTTGCACACGTAGGTAGTATCGTATTCTCAAAGAAGTTTAAGACAGATCTGCAGAACTCTTCGCCAATGATATCCCACATCTTCCTCACAAATCGGAAGTTGTACCCATCCGAGCCAGGAGCCCTCGTTGGTTCACAATCCCACACCGCCTCTCTTATCTCCTCTCTAGTTGGCATTCTCTCAATGCACAATCTCTCCTCTTCACTAATCTGCCCCACTAAGGTTTCCTCAAAATCCATATCCAGGGAATTCTCCTCCGTATATAACACCTTAAAATAGCGTCTTACCTCTTGTAGAATCCTAGTTTTACCTTTGAAGCTCCTGCCATTTATCTTCTACTCTCTATTCGGTTCCTTCTCTTCTTCGATTTAGCCATAGCATGGAAAAATTTTGTGTTCCTATCCATGTGTATTGCCATTCTTGATCTTGAAAGTTGCTTCCAATAGCTTGCCTTTCGATCATACCACTTCTTCGCCAAAATTCTAAGAGCTCTGCCCCGAGCCACTATACAGTCATCAGCCAAACCCTGTTCAGCCAGCACATTAACCTTCTTCATTTCACTCTCAATTTGCTCAAGCGTCTGCTCAATTTCTCCGAAGCACTCCTTATTCCACCTCCTTAGTGGGTTTTTCAGTGCTCTCAATTTTTCTTCCAATGGTCGATTACCCAGTCTCCCCCATTCCTCCTTTACCACATGCTTGAACCCGCCATGAGATAACCACGCATCAATTGTTCTGAACGGTTTCAGGCCCCAGTCCACTTCATCCGAACTTAATAGCAAAGCACAATGGTTCGACAACGCCTTGTTTAAGCCCTTCAAACATAAGTTCTCAAAACATGATACCCATTCAGCCTCAACAAGAATTCTATCCAATCTGCTACATGTTTTACCCCCATTATATTTCCTGCCAATCAGCTCCATATCAATCAATTCTAGTTGATCAATCCACCCTTTAAATGCTACACTATTCTGAAAAAGAGTCCTGCTACCCCTCCTTTCTTCTTGGCTTACAACTTCATTAAAGTCCCCCCCAAACAGAATCGGGACCAGCGCCTCATCCTTTAACTTACTTAACTCTTCCCAGAATTCACGTTTCTCCGCCTTATCATGAGGACCATACACTATATAGATAGCACAGTTTTAATGTTACTGTAAAATTCAATTATGTATGTTGCCTATGAACGAACCATAAATATATGCAATTCTCTCAAGATTAGATTATTATGAAAATTATATTGTGTAACACGCATGGAGAAAAAAATATTGGTTTTTACTTTCTATCTTGGTTAAATATATCATATAATCAAAGAATACTAAATTAAATTTGATTGTACTCATCTCAAGAATACCAATAAAAAGGTTGCTTATATTTAAAACTGAAAATAATGCATCAGCTATTTTACAATGCTCTATGTTAAGGCATTTCTTATAAGTTATGAATACCAACTTAAACAAAAATTTCAGGGCTCTGTCTGTGGAGATTACCACTATGGTCAAGGTTCTACCTTCAATATATGCGGCTGTGTTCATGAACCATTAGAATGTACATTGGTCAACTGTGTCTACTTATATGCTATTTAATAAAGATGATGAGGGTTTTCAGCTATTTGCACTCATTATCATCATCAACACTCAGCACCTCATGAACTTACTTATTATTATTGGATGAAATGAGTTTGTAACATGCAGCCTTCAAGGCATTTTCGTCCCCAAATGTCAGAAGTTGTGGACTGTTAGTCGATATGCACAAGATATAAATACTCAAGAGGGGGGGTGAATTGAGTATTGAAGCAACAATGATAAATTTTCGCGCGGAAGCTAAATAACTTGAAAGAT
>JASCZI010122149.1:0-10602 GCA_036250425.1 Stylosanthes scabra | reverse complement strand
TGTGTGTGTATGTGTTGTAGGACACCATTGATGGTGAATGTGCAAGTAGTGCATGTGGCTAGGATTGGGTTGAGTAGATGGTGTACTTGGATACTCAATGGCGCGAAGAACATCGCTTGTGAGCATTGAGCTTGATGTCCAGGTACGCATTTAGATTCTTTACTACAAGAGATAATCTAGTATAATCATCTAGGCTAGTGGACCTAGGATAGCTTGAACATGTGGTAAAATGAATGAAAGTTAGGCTAAAACAAGTGAATTATATGTGCTAAGAGTGTGGTTGATGTTTGATGATGAATAACATGATGATGTATGATTGATGATTGATGAGGAATGATATGATGATGTATGATTGATGATGAGGACTGATATGATGAGGATGATTAATGATGATATGATAATGCTGATGAATGATAATGATGATATGATTGTTGAATTGAGGCCGTGGGCCAATTGGATTGTGAAAAAGGAAAGGAAAGCATATATACATGAGGTGGTGTTTTAGAAATATGAGGCCCGAGGGGCAATGGAAATGAGAATCGTGGAGAGAGTCCTAAACATGGTTTTAGAAGAGGTTTTGAGAAAGGAAAACAGGTTTTTGGGTGAACTTCGGTGAGCCGTAACCTTGGTTTTAAGCAAGAAAATGGTTTTCCATGAATGGTTTTTCAAAGAATGGTTTAAGGTCCAGAAAATGATTTGAATTTGGTTGGAATTGGCCTAGGGAGCAAAAGGTTTGAGAGGTTTGAACTTTACAAATCTACAGAATTGCAGCAGAGCTCCAGGGAATCGATTCTACCTGCAACAGAGTTGATTCTCGGGGCCATTTTCTAAGAAAAATAGGATTTCGAGAGCAAAGAATCGATTCCCATGACTTGAGAATCGATTCAGAAGATCACAGAGGCCAATTGATCGTCATATGAATCGATTCTAGCCCTTCAGAGTCGATTCGTATGATGATCCTTTCTTAAAAAAGTTTTCAAAGTGTTTTGAGTCGATTCGAAGGGTAGTAGAATCGATTCATAAGTGAACAGAGGCTTTTGATTTGAGAAAAGGTTGCAGCGAATCGATTCGGCTGAGACTTGAGTCGATTCTGCTTTTGAAATTGGTTTAAAGAGAGGTCCATGAGTTTATTCGGGGAGTTCCAGAATCGATTCACTTGTGCCTGATTTTGGAATTAACGTTCAAAACTGCCTTAGAGTCGATTCTTCCTCTTCGGAATCGATTCTGAAGGTATGTCTTTGCTTTTGAAAGTGTTTTGTGGATAACAAGGATCTCTTGCACGCTGTTTTTGTGAAATGATAATACGACTCATGTATAGAGCTTTGATCACCTCGTTAGGAGGAAGAATGTCACCGTGTTGACATAACGTGAGCCGAAGTGACAGTGGGGGCTTGAGGGCTGACGACTCGGCTTACGGCAATAGCGGGCTACCGGCGTAGTGCGTGCCATGGGGGGTCAATAGGGCCAACGTCCCGGCGTACAATATGAGAAAGGAGGAAAACCCCATATTATATATGAGATAAGAACGTAAACGTTCGGGGAAATGAGCGTGTCGTCCTCGGAGAAGTACGTACGGTAGTGGTTCGGGACATGTACTGGACCGGTCGGGTTGGCTATGATAACCGACCGGGTGAGCTCACCTTAGCCGTAGGGAACAGGCATGCATCATATGCATATGTGTGACATTGATTAAGTGTGCTTGTGTGACTTGTAAATGCTACTTGCTACTTGCTCTTGTGTGCTTGTATGTGTTTTTGCTTGTATGCTTGCATGTATGTTTGTGTGGAACTGGATGATTAATGAAATGATGGTAGGTTAATGAACTAGTTGAAGAGAAGGATGTAAGTTAGCAATACCGAAAATGGGTAAATCACGGAATAACTGGAATGTGTGTGAAACTTAGGGTTAGAGAATGGGGCATGGGTTTGAGTGTTGCATGTTGCGATGGTAAGAAATGGTAAAACCCGAGTGACGAGTAGGATTGCCTTGTGTGGTCCTACTAGCTTATTTATTGTAGTTTAGGTGCTTTATCCGTACTGGGAATCCATGGTTGGGGATTCTCACTCCGTATGTATTTGAGTCTTTTCAGGTGCATGTTCAAGCTTGGAAAGTAGCGAAGCATGTAGTAAGTTGCTGTGGTCTAGACTCTCCGATGGTTTGAGTTATCTGCTGCGTATGTCTCGGAGAACTAGAGTATTGTGGTTAGAGTGTAAGCTAGGGTTTTATGCTTTTGAGTCGGACCCAGGCTTCACAGGTTTCGTCATGTTGTAGATTGAACCGATTGGTTATATATGTATGTAAGTACTACTATTGTATTATTCGAAGTGATGTATAGAAGTGTATGGCTCTATTTTGTGTATGAAACCCTATTTCTGTATAATAAATCAGGTTGCTTTCAAAAGGATTTTGGAAATCCCTAGTTTACGAGTAGGAGTCGAGTGTCTATAGCGTCACAATATCGGCCGAACGCGTCCGCGGCGCGGTTAGCCATATTGGGGTGTTATACATGATGTGCGTCACCCGAATCATCGGACCCTAAAACCTCCTGACGACGTGGCTCATAAGCAGATGGTGGTGTCTCATGAGTCATGTGGGCAAATGACTCTGTTTGCTGGATAGGGGTACCCCAGGAGGAGTGATCCGGCACTGGCTGATACGAAGTCTGCCCAAACAACTCTGAACACCACTGTGTATAACTATCTGGAATCTGGTCAACATCCGGTGTGTATGCATGAGAGTGATGCACAGGAGAATGTGGGTACTGCTCAGAGAATAGGGAGCTAGGTACCTCAATCTGTAACTCCATCAACGGTGCCTGGGGCTGACTTGGGCCCGCTTCTGTGTCTGGAGTGGCGTGTAATGGACCAGGCAGGCCAAGCGTGAGGAAGTCTGCATCCGTCAAACCAAAATTAAACTCAAGGGCATCATCAGCATGGACCCCCTGCATAGGCTCATCCACTCTAACGGGACTCCCATTTGGTCCACCCTGTCCTCGTCCACGACCTCCCTAGGCAGGTGCACGACGACGCCTCGCAACCCTAGGATGAACCTCAGGTAACTCACCATCCTCGGGTTGCACCATGTCAGGTGCCTCTGGTATCCCATCCACGACATCGCAAGGGATCATGCCAGTAGCAGGAACAACTGGATCTCTGAGTCCCATCAAAGTCAGATGTGCCCACTGGTAGTACCAGAGGAGGTACTAACGGGAAGGTCGCACACCACCAACGGCCATCTCTAGTATCAACTGACTCTAAGCCCTATCCCGCCACATGTCATACAATCCTCGAAGAAATGTAGGATACCACTCGCCCTTGCCCCATCTGCCATCGTGTCGGTTCATGATATCAATATACAGAGGACTCAGAGGAATGTGCTGGTTAGCCCCCAACTGCATAACCACACGGTCCACCTGATGCCACTCAACGATCGCAAAGCATAACAAGGGACAAACTATACCCCACGAAGGATGTGATGCAACCAATGGAAATCACGACTCATCAAAGTCTCCCAAAGGACGGCAAGGATGGATGCGATGATATGCCCACGACAATAGCAAGCTCGCACATCCACCAAGGTTCCTCTGCTCGAAATGCATCCCTCAACACATCTGCTGGTATAGGTATGTCAGCACGGCGGAACCCCAGCTGAGACGGCCGCATGCCTCAAAGTCTGACAAAAGAGGCAACCACCTCAAATGCACTCGAGAGTCAGATGCATCCGGAAAGAGGAAGCCACCAATGATTTGCATGATATAACCGCGCGTGTACTGCAGAAGGCGCTCAGGTGTGGGGTTATCCCCCAAGCCCCCGCAAACCGTCTCATGGAGCCATGTCAAGTGAACATTCCACTTGTCTCTCTGTCTATCCCTTTCGGTTGGAATGGCTCTAGTAAGTCAAAGCACATCGCCTCGATGCCGGTTCCATCATAATGAAACTCCCATCCATTAATGCACCCACTGACAGGATCCCCGTCAATTCGCAGCCCTAACTGGTAGGTCACGTCCTGCAATGTGATACTAATCTCTCCGCACGGAAAATGAAACGAGTGGGTCTCTGGTCTCCATCTCTCAAGCAACGCAGACACCAGGACCCAATCATGGTCCCACTGAAGCATGAAGGCAACATACCCAAACCCAGCTAGTCGGAGTAGGTCTCGGACACGGTCATCTGACGGGTCCATAATGTTACGACGAGTACGTATAACCCTTGGCTCCTATAAAATAATATAAATAAAATTATTCAAATTATGACAATCATATTTATCACAAAACTTAAATTCATGCTCCAAACTATACATACCATGTGTGCAATTCTCCCTGCGATGTGGTCGCTCGCATCCAACCTATACAATGTGTCATATCTCCTCGGCAGATATCGATATTGCTCCATCGACGGTGAATAAATAAAGAATCAACCTAGCCAACCCAAAAATCCATTATGAGTCCCGACTGACATGCGTAACTAATATGCTGTTGATCATTGAAAAAATAAGGTGCACATTCCACAAACACAGACATAGGCATAGGCAACGCAATAAAACTTAACTACTAGCAAAACTAACTAATAAAAACTAGACTAATTACTAAAAAAACAATCTAAAGCAACTAACACGGGCATAGGCAAATCAATATAACTTAGTCATGTATAAACATACATCATAATAAAGACAATTTATAACCACAATAAAGTTACTATTACTATCATAACCTAAGTAATACATAACAACCCCAAAACAAACTAACCACTTAAATAAATTATTATAGGCAAACAAAACTAATTACATAATAAATAGAGACAAACTAAACTAATTAAATACTAACGCCTAATTTAAAAATCACATTAAAACTACTTAAATGAATACTATTACAACCTAATTAACACATAACTACGCTAACATATACTAACTAACTAACTACATAAACAAATAAATAATAAATATAAACATAATAAAATAAATAAATAACTAAATAAATAAATAAAAGAAAGAGAGGTGAGAGAAGGGAACCTGGACGTTAGTGGAGAAGGACAAGTGAGGAAGCAAGTGGGGGACCAGCAACATAAAAAATTGTTGGCTTTGGTTTTTATAGGCATGAAATTCGCCCAACTAATGGGCTAAAATGCATTTTAGCCCATTAGTTGGGCGAACATGGGGCTAATGGGCAAAAAAAAATGGATTTCCGTATTTAAAGTCTAGTTAATTATTTTTGGAAATAAAGTTTTTTATTATTTTATTTGTGAAAATTTTTCTTATATAAATATATGTATAGTTTATTTCATTTATAATATGTATTAATATTCTAACATATATTATAGAGTAGCGCTACTAGGGAGGAGCCATTAGGAAACCAATAAATCTAATTATAAGTTACCATTCGAAACTAAAAACAGTTATCATCCGAAACTGAACACAATTATCATCCAAACAAAACCAACTTATCATCCAAAATTGTACAAAATTAGCATTCGAAACTAAACAAAATTATCATAAAAAAACACACAACTTATCATCCGTAACCTCGTCACTACCACCATAATCACCAATAGCACCACAACAACAACAACCACCACCTCATCACCACCACTACCACAACCACAACACCACCACCACCACCACAACAACAAGGCAGAAGAGGAAGAAGAAGAAGAAGCGACGGTGGCGGCCAGGATCGCGCGATGAAGAAGAAGAGGCGGTGACTCTGGTGGAGTTCAAATAGATCGGCGTTGTACTCTACCTTACCACTACTAGCGAAGCCAAAAAGGTGAAGGCCGGTGGTGCGGTGAGGCTGCGGTGGAGGGAGAAAGGAAGAGAGAGGAGATCGCAACGAAGAAGATGAAGAAATGGTGGCGACACCTCTACGCTGCTTTGTTGTTGTCCTCTCCTACGCCATTGCAAGCTTCTGCACTCTTCTCTCCACCTTTTGCTATACCGAGTTCATTGTCCACATGCCAGTCGCCGATGGCGCCTTCAGCTACCTTCGTGTCAAATTTTTCTTCGAGGATGAATGTTGAGGGACTTGATCTCGACAGTGGACGGCGGGGTGAGGGCGAAGAGGAGGAGAAATATGAGGAGGAGGAGGAGGAGGAGGAGGAGGAGAAGGTGCGAGTGGCGGCGGCGTGGGTGAAAGTGGAGGTGGGCAGAGAGAGAAGGGGGCTTGGGTTCCTTTTGACTTTCATGGGCTCCATACACCCTATGCTCCCTGATAAATTCATATATTGTGTGAAATTTTGGGTTAAAAAGAGTAGATTTATCAATTTATATTGCACTTAATCTTTGTAAACTCATGACTTTGTGAATTTTCTCTTAATTAAGCTTAATTGATCAAAACATGCTTTTTAGGCATTTAAAATTGTCAAATTAATTTCACTTTTATTTCATTCGTTACCTTGATATGTTTTTTTAAATGCTTTAAGGTTTAGAAGACAAGGATGGTTGACAAGAAGTGTGAAAAGCTTGGAAAAGTGGGAAATTACAACACTCATAGATGGCTTAGGTTAGATTTAGTGGAATTCTAGAGAGGGAGAAGCTCTAACTTCTCTCTAGAATTCATAGGGTTCTACTCATTTTTTTCTCTATTTTTAGGATTTAATATTGTTAAAGTTTAGTTCTTAATTTTATTTTCTTGTTCTACTACACTTTTCTATTTAATCTTTCTTGTTAATTTCCTTTATTTTGTTATTTGAGTTGATGAGTACTAGATGAATGCTTGTCTTTAATTAATGGGTATTGATGTTTTATGTTAAATTCTTGTTTGTTTGACCTTTGATTACATGTTTCTTGTAGTGAGTATTGATAGTTTTTATTATTATTGCAATTTATGATGATTATTATTAATGCATGCCAAGTGTTTGACAAAATGCTTGAATTAGATATGGAGTAGATTTTATTCTTGGTTTGGATTGAGATATTGGGTTCACTTGAATCTCTTTTGTGTTATTTGTTGGGTAAGTGAAAGTAGTTAATTGACTTTGTTTTCACTAACGCTAACTTTTACTAATTAAATTTATAAGTTGATTAGGACTTGTGATTGGGGTTAGTTGTTTAATTAACCTTGTTTTGACTAACGCTAGTCTTTTATGAAATTTAATTAGTGAGTTGGTTAGGACTTGTGATTGGGGTAAATTAACCCTAATTGACATTCCTCAATGTATAGAGGTTGACTAATTGGGTTTGATCTTGGACATTACCATAATTATTAGTAGTGACAAGGATTGTGATCCTCAATTCTCAATCCTAGCCAAGGTTTTAGTTAGTTGAATTTCAATTGTTGCTCTCCTTAATTAGTTATGTTTTCTTTAGTTAGTAGTTAGCTTTGATTTTATTACTTTCAATTTTGATTTCTTGTTGCTTAATTTTCACTCAATTCCATCCGAAAAAACCCTTTCCTCCATGATCAATCTAATTGCAACCTCCGCGAGAGACGACTCGGGCCTAAACTACTAGTTTTATACTTTTTCGAAGGTTTAAATAACCTTCAAACTTTTAAATTTGGGTGCGAGAGTTTGGTGTTCGAAGTGTACTACAATGACATAAACTTGATTTTGAGGATTTAAACTCCGAACGCAAATTCTCGCGCGTCACTCCCTAAACTTTTCCTATATTATATATTAGTGATTGATTGATTTTAATATGTATTTAACATAACTCAATTTGGATATGCCGCTAAACCTCAAACGATTCTTTTATTTTTATAGAGGAAGAAAACACTATTCTCAAATTACCAGATTTTTATATTTTAACCTGTGTTATCCCAGATGATCGAATTATTTTCCTTAATTCGTGATTCGTGAAATTTTTTTTGACATGCATAATTTATGTAATTTTATTTATTTTATTTTTTATAGCAACAAAAATTGCATAATTTAATAATTTAAAACAAGCAAAAAGGGTTATTACCTTAATATCTCTCCTTTTTATTTATAAATTTGTACACTTTAGAAGAGTTAAATTCAAAATCTATATTTATATAACACACTAATTGGAAATGTGTTGGAAATTTCATCAATTTTAAAATTTTCTCCTTTTTTTCAAAATACATATAACAATTTAGATAATTTATTAAGTCAATTTTCAATGGATATTGTTTCGAAGTTTTTCTAGGAGCAAAACTCAAGAGACACTTGAAATTGTATCTAACATTTTTTCTTCTACGGTTGACATTTTCTCACATACTGAGGGAGAAATTAATTACATAATGCACTCTCCAAAAGTAGGAGTGTAACTGGGTCGGGCTAAGATAACCAAATTGAGTTTGCTTTGTAAATTAAATTTGTAAACAACTTGCGACTAAAGGGGAAAAATTTTAGGTAAATTTGAAAAATAAAAAAATAGATGAACTACATGCAATATTACAATATACAAAATAAAATAAAATAGAAACTTAAATAAATTTGACCAAATATAGAGGTAATTGTTATTTTAGGGTTAGCGGGTGTTTATTTAAAGTTTTTATTTTCAATACTTTGTATTTTTAGAATTCCAAAAAAATAGATACCAGACACACCATTAGATTCCTAGAACTAAAAATATATATATTCTATTTTATACTATAGTTAGAATCCCCAGAAACTATCTTTCCCAAATCTAATTTCATATTTTTTTTCACCAGAGTATCGCATAAAAAATTCAATGACTAATCCAGAGATACTGCGGCAGAGGTAAAGTGAGCAATCCTTTCAAGCAAACAAGCTTCATTCTCATCCTTCATTGAGAATCGAACTCGGAAGAGATGGTTAAGGAGCAGAGATCCTCATCCATCAGTACAAACTTGCACTGGCCTTTTAATTTCACATCTAATTAGGTGACAATGATTGGGTAGGATTTAGACTCGACCCTACGAGTTGATTTTTTCACTAAAATTCAATCTTACTCTACCCACGGGTTTATTAAAACATGCCAACTATAAGTTTACCCACTCTCCCTCTGCGGATTTTAAAAAATATAATATTTATAAATTAGTAACAAAAGTGGTTTTTGTATAAATAAAATTGTGGGCAAAACACTGAAATAAATAAAAGCAACCTCAATATTACTTGATTACACAATTTTGTAAAGGGTCACTTTTTTGCATAAAAACCAATATGTAAATCGTTGCACCCCTGCAACGGTTTCCTGTGATGCAATATTGCCCTATGAAAATCGTGCCACCTCAGCAACGATTTAGTATGGAGCATAGTTTCATACAAGAATCGTTGCACCCCTGCAGCCATTTAGTGTAATGCTTTGACATAAGAAAATCGTGCCACCCCAGCAACGATTTAGTATGGAGCACGGTTTAAAAGAAGAATCGTTGCAGGGGTGCAACGATTTATTGTGATGCAATTTTGAATTACTAAAATCGTGCCACCCTAGCAACGATTTAGTAGGGAAAACGTTGCACCCTGCAACGATCCTTTAAGCCCACACTGCGTATAAATACAGCACTAACGCCTGAAGGAAGAGAGTGTTATGCTGAGTTTGTGAATGGTGTGGTTAAGCTTACAAAATGAGTCCTCCTAACCCTCTCTGCCCCATCACCATCCCCCTCAGGTCGCTGGCTCAACCGAGTCCCTACCCTGCGCCTCCTCTCAACACCATGTCTGTCAGGGACATCAGGCACTTGCGTGTGATGTGGCGGTACCTGTGAACCCCGTGTGGCAACAACCTCATCGACTTCTGATGCGTATGCATCTTTGGTTGTTTTTAGTCCCAATTTCTCTTCATAATCATATCATTTTTTGTGAATTATGCTCATTTATTGATCAATCAAACAAACTTGATGTTCTTTGAGTTGTGTTTGTGTTTTATAGAAGTTCACTAAGAGTTTTAGGTGAAAGAAGACCATTTGAAGAGAGATTGAAGCAAAGAAGTTGAAGAAAGAAGCAAGAGCTCCCACGTTATACGTCCCACTCCACGTATAACGTGGGAAACTCCTCAAAAATTCCAGAGAGTACACGTTATACGTGGCTCTCCACGTATAACGTGACTCAAGAGGCTAAAAATTCCAGAGAGCCCACGTTATACGTGAGCCCTCACGTATAACGTGGGCAATGCTTCTTCAAATCCATGTTTACTAAACAGAGACCCCACGTTATACGTGGGAGCTCACGTATAACGTGGAGGCCTTCTTCAAAGTTACATGATTTTCTATTTCCGATTTAAATCCAAGATCTTTCGGGCATCAATTCCATTCACTAATCAAGGGTTTAATTGGAAGAATCAAGAGAAGGCTGAAGAAAGATTAATTGAAGGCAAAGAGGAGTTTGATATGTTTTCAAAATAGAAGATTTGTTCTAGATTTGATAAGATTTGATTTGATTTAGTTGAGAAACAGATTTTTAGGACTTAGTTATATATTTAAGAAGAAAACTAACCACTAGGGTTAGCACCTCAGATTATTTTCGTTTTTCTAAGTATTATTCTACATTATGCAAGGCTAAAACTCCATTGTTAAGGGTGAGGAGCTCTGTTCACCCAATAATGAGGTAGTCACTATGTACATTCGATTATTAATTCAGTAAGGTATTTTCAGTTATCTTCTATGCATGATTTAAATTTCCGTTCTTCATCCTAATAGTTTAGAATCATCGAGAGGTGTTCTTAACTTGTCTAGGGCTAGATTAA
>JASCZI010122147.1:6135-16881 GCA_036250425.1 Stylosanthes scabra | reverse complement strand
AGTCACTAAGAGATTAGGGCTTAGTTACACTAGATTGTTGTGCTTGATAACTGAAAACCTAGAGTTGATATTCGAATGTATGCATTGGCCCTCAAAGGGAAAAACACTCCAAAGCTCTTAACAGCTCATTCCATTATAGTAATCTCAAGTAATATTTTCTGCATTCTGTTTCTATTTCTTTTCTTATTTTCGAACTCTACATCACAATTCTCTCAAGATTATTGATTCTTAATCTGCTTAGAATAATTAAAGGGTAGTATTGTTTGGTCCTTTATTCCTCGTGGGAACGATATCCACCTCACCGTGGTATTACTTGAACGATTCGGTACACTTGCCGATATCTCACATCAAAGTTATCAATGGCGACAATCGCGAGCTTCAAAGAAACTTTCCCCCACTCTCCACACCAGACCTTGGACGACATCAATGGAGGATTCAGATGAGATAATTCAT
The DNA here is from genome assembly GCA_036250425.1 of Stylosanthes scabra. NCBI lineage: Eukaryota > Viridiplantae > Streptophyta > Magnoliopsida > Fabales > Fabaceae > Stylosanthes > Stylosanthes scabra. The sequence continues at coordinate 16,428 of JASCZI010122147.1, read as the reverse complement.
TTTCTCTAGAGGGAACAAGTATTATTGAAAAATAGGGTGATGTTTGCGTTGTACTGCTTGAGCTATGAAGGGATCGAAGATGATCTGTGTAGTGCTGGTCTTGATGTAGAAACTGAAAATTTGAGAAATATGGGCAAATTAAAGCATTGTACGGCACAAGTCCAAAAAAAAAAAAAGCATTGTACAGCAAGAAATTGCATCAACTATGTGAATCCAACTGACACCAGTGTATAGCGGTGGAGGGATGAGAATTGAGGGGAGATGCAGAGGTGGAATAATAGGGAAGAATGAAAAGTTGGTGGGTTGAGTGCTTGCGGGTTAGGCTCGCCTTATTTGATGGGTTGAGGTTGCATGACACGTTGGCGCCCGTTAACGGACAATTGGAACCTGTTTCGTCAACCTCAGCAGTTTCCATTACAATTTGAAAGAATAAACCAACGGAGGAGTATATGTCTCCGCTATTTCAAGAGGTGAGGGGTTATTAAGAATTTTCCAATGCTTAAGGATATTTTTGTTCGAAAAAATAAAGCTTAGGAGTATATTTGTCTTTTTTTCCTTTTTTTAATATTATTTTGTCGTAAAGTATTTCGATTGAGTTATGATTCCATCTCTAAATCTATAACTTAATAAAAATGGATCAAGTGTTACCGAAATTTCGATGTTTCTATATTTTTATCTGTTGATTTTAATTTATTTTAATTATAAAATATATATGATTAAGATTAAATGCTAAAAATACAGGAATACTGGATTACTGGATATACCTGATCCGCTTCCCAAATTAATAACTAAAACAGTCTGATTCATAATTCGATTGTCCGAACTTATATATAAACTAAACAACCGCTTGCATTTAAATGACTAAAATCTCATTTGATTAGATTAAACTTCTTTAAGGCTTAAAGTCTAGAATTCAGTTATTTCGGCACGAACCACTTTGAAATTCATACATACATTATTATGATATCTGCTAGCAGACTGTTAAATTAACAATCATGTCTCCTATCATATAGACTTTACGCTGTGCTGTTGAATTACAATCCACTAAGGCACTAACCACTTTTTCCTTGGGTTGAAAAGCGAATTATTGCTTACTCGAATCTTTTGTTTTGTTATCTATTTCCCTATTTATTTATTCCTTACTTGATTAGTTGAGTTTTACCTATGATGAACTAATAAGTACTCACATATGTAAATTTTTTTCCACTTAAAACTATTTCTAAAATATATTTAATATATGTTTTAAGACTTTCAAGAGGAATTTTTCTACATTTTATTTCTATACAGGAATATTAGATATATATTTATTTTATTCAATCAAATCTAATTAAATTATTTATTTATATTATATATATATTAAAATGTTATTTATATATATATTATAAATCTAATTAAATTATTTATTTTTTATGTCAAATAAAATGACATTTCAATATATATATAATATAAATAAATAATTTAATTAAATTTAATTTGATAAAATAAATTTACACCTAAAATTATTAATTTCCATATACTCCGAAGAAAAAAAAAACCGTAAGACATTCATATTTATATCCATAAAAAAATAACATATTTTTTATTCATTATTTAAATAATTATCTAAAATAAGTTGATTGCTCTTTTACACTAAATGCATCAAATTAAACTCTAGTTATTTGGAAACACATATGACATATGTCATAACTGTTTCTCGACAAGGGGCCCATGTAACGGAGCAAGATGTCTTCAATGACTCACTTTTCATTCTCAACTCTATAAATATGTTTTTACTTTTATTATCCAAAAAAAAAAAAAAGGAAAATTTGCTTCACACTGTTGCCCCCACTCACAATAAACTCACGACAGAATTGTGCATTTGCGTTGTTATATATTCTCTCTCTCAAAACTCTCCTTGTTCTAGACACAAAAAAGAAAAACTCTCCTTGTTCTTCTACTTTGCTTCACTTTCTCAAAACTCATTCATTCATCAATCAGAACAATGCCAAAGAACAATGAAAATAATGTTGAGTCTTCATCGTCTACAACTATGGTAAGGCTTCCTCCGAAACGAGGCCAGATCAAAGCAAAAATAGCCACCGAGTTTGTCCGAAAGGTTGAAGAAGCAGGAAGAGCAATGTGGAGAAACGAAAAGGTGGCGGCCTACGAGTCGAATCGGTCGGAAGAACGTTGCTCATTAGCTCCATGAAGGGGAAGGGGTTAGCATTATGCTTACTTGGATAAGCCATCTAAATAATTCACTGATGTAATTTCAAATCACGTGTAACCAAATCCTTCCATAATAATGAGTGTTATTGTTACGAAAGATTGGGAAGATTAGGTACAAGAATGGAGAATCAGTGTGGTAGTGTTTTATAATGCTTTTACTTCATTCCCCAATCATATACATAAATTCTTCGGTCTTTTGTATGTGATTCCCCAATCAAAATAAAGTTGTTATTTTCTTCTAATACTATGATTTTTTATTAGCGACACTTTTATAGTACTGTCTTTTAAAATTACGTCAAAATATACAATAATTCTATTTATACACCAAAATCAGTCACTAAAATCAGCCACCATGTATATAAATATTATTATACGTATACAAATACAATATACATCATCCACTTAATAAATTCTTCACGTGCTATAACAAAACCATTTAACACCTTTCACCAATAAAAAAACTCAATTTATAATTGTAACTCTGCACTTTTTCTTTTACGTTGCGTGCTACATTTTCTATGCCGCTTTCTTCTACATGTTGTTCACTTTTTTTTTGTTTGTATTTTCGGTATTTCCCTTCAACATAGTGTTATTTTCTCTTCTCTCACTTCAATAAATTATTCTTTTTACTGAATGTTTATTTTAAAAGATTTTATATGTTAGCGATCAAATATAAGAGCAAATCTATTATTATATTTGATTAGTTGGATTCTTTTTAGTGAAAATTTTTATACATGTTTTATTTTTCTCTTTTTCTTTTTTACGTTCTGTCTCATTCTATTAAAGTTGCTATAATGGCTTTTTGGCACAAAGTTATTTATATGATTATAATGTTATAATAAAATTATAATAAAATTCCTTTCAAAATTTATCATAAAATTTAATATATTTATAATCAAATGCATTTAGAATAATAATCAAATCTAAAAGTGTAAAAACTTATTTGAAAAAATTTTACTTTACATTTATAGATTATAATCAAACACATTTCAAATCATACTTCAAACTATAATTATAATCAAACTTTAAAACCCAATTATAATTAAACTTATAATCCAAAAATTCTATTATAATCAAACACATTACAAATCATACTTCAAAAATTCGATTGTAATCAAACTTACTCACATCTATATTTACGTTCAAAAATTCAAATCAAAATTAAAAAATTATATTATAATCAAACTTGGTTCAAATCATACTTTAAAATGCAGTTATAATCAAATACGTTAAAGATAATAATCAAACTTAAAAATTTAAAATAAAATTAAAGAAGTAATTAAAATCACTTCAAATTATAATTTAAAATCTAAACATAATCAAATATTTGAGCTTAAATCAAATATCAAAATATTTATTTATACAAACTAGACCTATAAAATTATAAAATTAAAGTCCAATAATAAAATTATAAAATTAAAAAAAAGATAATAATAAGCTGAAATTAAAGTAAGTAAGAAAAAACAAGGAAAAGAAGCTCACAAGATGCACTTCCTTAAAGGTTAAAAATATAAAAAATAATGAAACAAATTTGTTTGAGTATAATTCAATATTTTTTATAACAAAACACGATGCAAGAAGTGAAAAGAAGATGTGGTAGCGCGTGTCAGAAATGATAATGGAAGAGGAGATGGTTTGGATAGGTCCTGTGTGACTTACGAGGAATGGGAAGAGCGCGTGCATCAATGTGAGAGTGAAATTATTTTTTAAAATTTTGTATTTTTGTTTATTTATACATATATAAATACGGCGGCTGAAATTGGTGGCTGAAAATGGTGTACATCTAGAATAACTCAAAAATATAACACGAGATTCATTCAGTGTATGCGTGCGTGTGTTAGGAAAATAATCTTTCACACACCATATATTATATATATAACTTGAATAAAATATTTCAAATGTATGGTTCATATTCAATCTTTATCATTAATTTTTTATTCCCAACAAAATGTTACATTTTTTATATGGTGGATAGCTATCATGTTCATCATGGACCATATTATGCTTTCACCATAAAAAATGGCTCCATATATATATATACAATAAATCTAGCTGAACAAGTGGTTTTACCAACCAAGTGGCTAACCAAGCAAATAACTTCACGCGCTCTTTTTCCTTAATACAACACCAACCAAGTGCTTTAACCAAGCAAATAACCAAAACAAATCTTTTTCTTTCTGTTTTTCATTTTTTTAGCTTGATTTGCGAGATTCATCGTCGTTTTCGTCTTCCTCTGTTGTTAAATTTCGTTCTACAACTTTTATCGTTGTTTTCTTCTTCTTTTCTGTTGTTAGAAGAAGAAGATGATGATGATGATGAAGATGATGATATAGATGCAGACATGGATCAAGGAAGGAAAGAAAAAAAAGAGAAGAAGATGCAGATGTAAACTTGGAAGAAGGAATAAAGGAATAAGAAGAAGAAGATGGAGTACATTTGATTACATTTGAGTGGTAACTGTTTTTGTTTGCGTTCACGTGTTGTTTTTATTTTTGTGCATTTTAGTTTATGTTTTCTGCTCATTTTAGCTTTTTGTTTCTGCCTATTTTGGCTTTATATTTCTACGTAGTTTTGAGATCTTGTTGATTTAAGTTGTTGCTGTTGTAGTGATTTCTTTTCACTTTGTTTTAGGTGTTGTTGTTGTGATTTTGTTTCTGAATAGTTTGGCTTTCTATTTTTGCTTAGTTTTAAGATTTTGATGATTTAAGGCGTTGTTGTGATGAAGAAGAAGAAGAAGATTTTATTTCTGTGCATTATTGCTTTCTGTTTCTGCACGATGTTGCTTTCTTTTTCTGCGCATTATTGCTTTCTGTTTCTGCGCAATGTTGGTATCTATTTCTACGCAATGTTGCTTTCTATTTTTGCGCAATATTGCTTTCTGTTTCTGTGCAATGTTGCTTTCTATTTCTGCACATTACAGCAACAACAGCAGCAGCAGCAACAATAATAACAAACGACAACAAAATCAATATAAAACAGAGAAGAAGAAAAGGAAGAGGAAGAGAAAGAAGAGAGGAAGAAGAGAAAGAGGAGGAGGAAGAAGAAGAATGAAGAGGAATTGAATGTTTTGAATGTTCATGAATTTGAAGAGCGGTGGTGAGAGTACGTTTCAAAAAGTACTCTAAGTGCGTGTAAACACGCGTTTTTTATGAGAGTGATGGTGTTATTTGTAAATCACTTGGTTAACCACTTGTTTTGGTAAATCGCTTGTTCAAATAGCAAGACTGATATATATAACACCTTTTAATTATACTGCAAGTTTGCGATCAAACTAAAATTTTTCCACCAAGTGATCGGTCCAGATAAACAAAAATATCGTATATATGTATGCAAATAAAATGCACTACAATAAATATGGGGTGGATACTACCATGAAGATCTTAAAAGTATACTGCAAGTTTGCGATCAAACTAAAATTTTTCCACCGAGTGATCGGTCCAGATAAACAAAAATATCGTATATATGTATGCAAATAAAATGCACTACAATAAATATGGAGTGGATACTACCATGAAGATCTTAAAAGTATCTTCATATGAAGATTTTTGTTTTTGACTGTTAGATGATAAATTAAATGATTAAATTTTAGTATGTTATAAAAGCGTTATCTTTCTAAAAGTGTTGCTTTTTCTTTAAAAGTGCAGCATAAAAGACCAAATCTTGATTTGAAGATGATGTTGGCATCTTCATTGGAGACCTACAGCAATGCTAAAGTTTGCTACATCTGAAAGACTGTTCTCTGTATAATTTAGGCAACGCTTTTTAAAGGGTTGCCTTAAAAATAAATTTTTCAACTTTCAAAAGCAAAACTGCAAAAGATGGAAACCATTCCCATAAACTAAGATTGGCAACGTTCTCCACCTGTTACAATGTTTTCTCATAGGCAACGATTTTTCAAATGTGGTGTGAATAACCATTCAAATACAACATAATAAAATTGTTCCTTATTGATAATCCACTTATAGTGCTGAGAAAAACCGTTCTTGTACCATTACAGGCAATATTTTTTTTTTATGGCAGTAAAGGATTTCCTTTCAATTTACAACCATTATTATTTTGATCAATTTTTATACGATAAATGCTATGGTACATTCTCTTACTTAGAGAGTAATTTATTTTTACTAAAATAAAATTTTTAAAAATACTTTAATTTTAATTAATTTTTATATTACTAAAATTTCTTAAGTCCTAAAACTAAAACTACTAAGGACACTATGATTGGGTTGCCTCCCAACAAGCGCTCTTTTATCGTCATTAGCTTGACGGTGCTTGATCTTTAAGTGAGATTGTGGACAATCTTCTCCTTGTCAATGATGCCTCCTAGATAATGCTTGATTCTTTGTCCATTGACAGTGAACTTGGAGCCATCTTTATCATTCATTATTTCAATGTGACCATAAGGAGAGACGTTTGTGACTGTGAAAGGTCCAGACCATCTTGTTCTCAACTTTCTGGGAAAGAACTTGAGTCTTGAGTTGAATAATAGAACCTTATGCCCAGGTTCAAATGATCTTGGCTGGATCCTCTTGTCATGAAACTTCTTTGTTCTTTCTTTGTAAATCAATGAGTTCTCATAAGCTTGAGTTCGGAACTCATCAAGCTCGTTTAGCTGCAAAAGTCTCTTTTCAGATGAGGCATTAGTGTCAAAATTCAGGAATTTGATAGCCCAAAATGCCTTGTGTTCAAGTTCAACTGGAAGGTGGCATGATTTGCCATAAAGAAGCTGATAAGAGGACATTCCGATTGGGGTTTTAAATGCGGTTCTGTAAGCCCAAAGAGCATCATCAATCTTCAATGTCCAATCTTTTCTTGATGCAGCAACAGTCTTCTCTAAAATTCTTTTTAACTTTCTGTTGGAAACCTCTACTTGGCCACTAGTTTGAGGATGATAAGGAGTGGCTGCCTTGTGCTTGACACCATATCTTTGAAGTAGAGAATCCAATTGCTTATTGTTGAAGTGGCTTCCTCTATCACTGATTAGAGTTCTAGGAACTCCAAATCTGCTGAAAATGTTTTTCTTGAGGAATTGAATCACCACTCTAGAGTCATTGGTGGATAATGCAGTTGCTTCCACCCACTTTGAGACATAATCCACTGCCACTAATATGTAATTGTTCGAATAAGAGGGTGGGAAAGGTCCCATGAAGTCAATCCCCCATACATCAAACAATTCAACTTCAAGAATAAAATTATGTGGCATCTCTTGTCTCCTTGTCACTGTGCTTGTTCTTTGGCATCTATCACACTCTTTAACAAATTGGAATACATCCTTGAAGAGTGTGGGCCAGTAGAAACCACTTTGAAGGAGCTTTGTGGCTGTCCTATTACCATTGAAATGGCCTCCATAATCCGAACCATGGCAATGCCATAGAACACTTTTCTGTTCTTCTTCCAGAATACACCTTCTGAGGAGTCCATCTACACATCTCTTGAATAACTATGGATCATCCCACACATAATGATTAGCATCATGCAACAACTTTCTTCTTTGATTTTTGTTGAAGTCCTTGGGAATCACTCTCATGGCTTTAAAATTGGCAATGTTTGCGAATCATGGCAGCATTTTAACTTGGAACAATTGCTCATCCGGGAACTCTTCTTTGATTGGTAAAACAGGGGCAGAGGGTGTATCATGTTCGAGCCTTGAGAGATGATCTGCAATTGGATTTTCAACACCTTTTCTGTCCTTGATCTCTATGTCAAACTCTTGAAGAAGGAGAACCCATCTTATTAACCTTGGCTTTGAGTCATGCTTAGAGAGAAGATACTTAAGAGCAGAGTGGTCAGTGTAGACTATTACTTTTGATCTAACAAGATAAGATCTGAATTTATCAAAAGCATACACAATAGCAAGTAATTCTTTTTCAGTGGTGGTGTAGTGCTTTTGTGCATCATTCAGAACTTTACTAGCATAATAGATGACATGCAGCAGTTTGTCTTTCTTTTGCCCTCAAACAGCACCTATTGCATGGTCACTAGCATCACACATCAATTTAAAAGTTAGAGACCAATCAGGTGGAGCAATAATAGGAGCTTTGACAAGTTTGGTTTTCAAAGTTTTAAAGGCCTCCATGCATTCTTCATTAAAGTCAAAAGAATTTGCAGCTACCAAAAGGTTGCTTAAAGGTTTAGCAATTTTTGAAAAATCCTTTATAAATCTGGTATAAAATCCAGCATGGCCTAGAAAACTCCTAATTGCTTTCACATTGATTGGTGGAGGTAACTTTTCAATCACCTTTACTTTAGCATTGTCTACCTCTATGCCTTTACTGGAAACTTTGTGTCCAAGAACAATTCCTTCAGTAACCATAAAATAGCATTTTTCCCAGTTCAAAACTAGGTTTGTTTCTTGACACCTCTTTAAAACTAAGGCTAGATGATGTAAACATTAGTCAAATGAATCCCCAAAAACAGAAAAATCATCCATGAAGATCTCAATGAACTTTTCAACCATGTCAGAGAAAATAGAGAGCATGCATCGTTGGAAAGTAGCAGGTGCATTACATAAACCAAAAGGCATTCTATGATAAGCAAAAACACCAAACGGACATGTAAATGTTGTCTTCTCTTGGTCAACCGGATCAACCGCAATTTGGTTATATCCGGAGTAACCATCAAGAAAACAGTAAAAAGCATGCCCCGCTAACCTCTTAAGCATTTGATCAATGAAGGGCAGTGGAAAGTGATCATTTCTTGTTGCTTGGTTGAGCTTTCTATAGTCAATGCACATCCTCCATCCAGTGACTATTCTTGTGGGGATCAACTCATTCTTGTCATTGTGGATTACTGTGATGCCTCCTTTCTTTGGAACAACTTGGACAGGGCTCACCCAAGTGCTGTCTGAGATTGGATAAATGATCCCGACATCCCATAGCTTCATTACTTCTCTATAAACCACTTCTTTCATTGTTGGATTTAGTCTTCTTTGTGCTTGTGCCACTGGTTTTGAATCATCTTCTAGCAGAATTTTGTGCATACACATGGTTGGACTTATACCCTTGAGATCACTAATTTTCCAACGAAGTGCAGTTTTGTGTTCCCTTAGCACCTTGAGTAACCCATCTTCTTCTTTGCTTGCAAGTGCAGAATTTATGGTGACTGAAAGTGTTTCCTCATTATCTAGGAACGCATATTTAAGAGAAGAGGGAAGTGGGTTGAGTTCCAACTTTGATGGTTTGTCTTCAACAATTTTTTCTAGTTTTGTTGGAAAAGAATTTTCTGCAACTTCCTCTTCTTTTTTCTGCATTATGCTCGAGTTCTTCTAGAAGTGAGAGCTCTTCATTGTGGCTGGAGATTTCCTCCTCAAATAATTCTTGAATGGTAGAGTCAATAAGATCAACTCTCATACAATTTTCTGCATCGTTCTCTTGAGGGTATCGCATGGCTTTGAAGACATTGAAGATTACTTGTTCATCAAGCACCCTTAGAGTTAGCTCTCCCGCTTCAACATTAATTAAAGCTCGGCCAGTTGCAAGGAATGGCCGTCCCAAAATTAGGGAAGAGAAAACGTTATCTTCCATGTCTAAGATAACAAAATCTGCAGGGAGAATGAATTTCCCCACTTTCACAAGCATATTTTCAACTACACCATATGGAAGTTTGATGGATTTGTCAGCTAGTTGAATGGACATTCTAGTAGGCTTCACTTCTTCAATCTGCAGCCTCTTCATCATAGATGTTGGCATCAAGTTTATGCTTGCCCCTAAGTCACAAAGAGCTTTACCAATGGTGAGATCACCAATGGTGCAAGGAATTTGAAAGCTCCCCGGATCCTTCAACTTTCTTGGAAGTTTCTGAATTACGGTGCTACAATCTTCAGTTAATGCAACCGTTTCTTGCTCATAAAATGCTCTCTTCCCTGAGAAGAGTTCCTTCATGAACTTAGCATAGAGAGGCATTTGTTCCAATGCTTTCGCAAATGGAATATTGATTTGCAGCTTCTTAAACATCTCTAAAAACTTAGAGAATTGTTTGTCTTTCTTTTCGGCATTCAACCTTTGAGGGAAGGGAAATTTTGCTGCTGCAGAATTCTGTTTAGGCGCCTCTTTCTTTGCTGGTTTTTGCACTATAGGTTCGGCCACCTTG
>JASCZI010122141.1:0-15731 GCA_036250425.1 Stylosanthes scabra | reverse complement strand
ATGGAGCTGGAGACACAAGGGATAGCCCCTTTAGAGTCTGTAGCATCGTCTTCCAACTCCTTTTGCTCTTTGTTCCCCAGCAAATTGTCGTACTCATGCACAAACTGAATCAAGCTGGTTTTGGTATGTAGAAAACCACCATAAAAGGCATGCATACTTTCACTTCTTTGAGTACTCCTCATTCCAGCCCAAAATTCATCCTTAAAGTAAATAGGAATCCACATATGTCTATTAGCATAAAGACCTAGAAGAAGAACATCCAAAACATTAATAAAAGAACACCCTCTACCATATAGTTAAGAACTTCTGAAAATCCTATATAAATATAACTCCATTGATATTTCATGAGATTAAAAGGCATTATTATGAGAAATAAAAAAACTAATATATAAGAAACAGTACTTAAAAATATTTTTATTTTCATAGAAGAACATCTGAAACTTGAGAAAATAAAAAGTATTACTCAAAAGTTTACCAAATCTGAAAGTACCTGAGAGCCAATTATTGGATCCAAGCTTGTACATTCCTACTAACTCAACCCAATCACTTTCAAATGAGACCACAGAATGTGAGTTCCACACTATATGATGCATCTTATCACTGAACTCTTTGTAGAAAGAGTATCCTAGTAGTTTTTGTGGCAATTTCTTCAAAATGTGCCATATGCACCATTTATGACGAGTATTTGGCAAGACTTTTTTAATTGCACTTTGCATGGATTTACATTGATCTGTTATGATACCGGTTGGGGGATTGCCCATACATTTTAACCAAATTGTCAACAACCACTCAAAGCTTGGAATTTCTTCATTTCCTAACAAAGCACAACCAAGTGGTGTGGACTTCCCATGATGATTAACCCCAATAAAAGATGCAAATGGCAACCCATGCCTAGAAAAACAACACCAACAAATGAAAAAACCATCAACATCAAAGACAGAAAACTATAAACAACTTAAGAATAGCACATAGAAGCACTTACTTATTCTTTTTGTATGTCGTGTCAAAAGATACGACATCGCCAAAATATTCATATGATGCTCTAGATCTTGCATCTGCCCAAAATGCGCTTTTCAACCTGTAATTTTCATCAACATCTATCTCATAGAAAAAGTTTGGATTGAGCTCTTTCATTCTCATGAAGTACTTTAACATTTCTTTAACCTCACTATTAACATCAGTGGTACGAAGTTTGCTAGTTATGTAATTTCTCACATCCTTTTCTAAGAAATTCAAATTCGAAGAACCACCGACTTCATTTGAAAGGGCAAGATATGTCTTATTCGGACGTATACCAGCCTCATCATTATCCTCAATCACACGTTTTGCATGAATGCTAAGTTCTCTATATTCATGATATTGAACGGACTTTTGGGGAGAACATGGATGTGAGTGCTTCAATTCAAGCTGTGAAATCATCCATTGACACTTTTTTCGGTGGTACTTCACGTATATCCTAGCTTTGCAGTCTGTAGATGTGACTGTATTTGATCTTCTCGGTACCTTTACACGGGAGGCACGATAACCATCTCGATTACAATGAATTGATTGGTTGATAGGTATCTTATCCTCTTTCACCTTGTTGTCATAATTAGTATTTTTGATTTTGATAATGAAACCAGCTTTTTTTGCATAATCTTTATAAAAGTTGTATGCTTCCTTCAACGATTCAAAACACATTCCTTTCATTGGGATTTCCTCTTCAGAAATGCCGGTATGATCTGGTTCCTGAAAACCAATGCAAATCAAATTCAAACAAAGTCTTTACCAAGAGAGATAATAAAAATAACTTTAAGCAAACTAAAAGTAAATGCATCACTTATGGATGTTCTAATAAGCTATAACATGAAAGTTCTAAGAATAGCGGTTAAGGATGTTCATATTTGGGCACATAGATTAAAACATTAAGTAAAAAGTAAATTCATCAATTATGGATGTTCTATTTCATATGTCAGGGACGTTCTATTATAAGTGGTTATTGATGTTCATATATGGACAGATACATAAAAAACGTCAAATATAAACTATACCTCATGAGTATCTTCTAAAAGAGGATTCACAGGATTATCCATATCTTGAGGAGGATGAATGTTTTGCTCTTGTAAATGCTGCAAATTAATCAAATAAGTTCTTCAATAAGACACATACTAAACTCTATTTTAGATAATTAAAATACTAGTATAGACGTTTGAGATGTTCTAATAGCTTATATTATAGATGTTCTGTGACTAGTAGTAACAAATGTTCTATATCAGAATGATAAAAAAAATAGATACCTCAATAAAATCTGCAGAATCTTTGCTCAATGGATCAACATTATCATCAATTGTAATAACCTCCATCATCATCAATCAATCTTGCCAGAATTCCTATTGGTCTCAACAAAGAAATTGAGAAGAGGAAGAAAGTGATGAAGCACAACAAAGAATCATTACCGACATTGAAGATGACCAAACATGGAGATTGATGATGCTAATGATGGTAACGAAATTGTTGATTGTGATTTCGAATTTGCTTAATGCAATTCGATTTTGCTGAGATGTTGATGAACGATGATGAACGAAGAGGAACGAAGATGAACGAAGAAGTTCCTCTCTCCGTGCGTTTTTTCTCTCTCCTCTAAAAATAAGGATTATTTCTCTTTCTCTCTCACTTCAAATTTTTGTTGGCTGATAACTCTAATTTGTTGGTTATAATATCATTGGCTATCTATACTTTATCAAAATAAATTTATCAAAGGGAATACAAGAAAAAGGTGTATGTAAGCGAGTGCAGGTAACTAGATTGTCCCATTAAATCCAAATTGATCTGATTATATTGAGTAATGTGCCTGATGGATAATGGGGCTAATTAGGTAAAACTGATTATATCCAACCTTAATTTGTTTTTTTCATTAATTAGAAAAAAATGGCACAAGATAATTTATGCAGTTCGTCAAATAGAATATATTCATGAACCAAACAATAACCAAATATTTCACTATAAAATATGAAAAGGCTACAAAGTAGGCCTTGAAGAAAATTGAATAAAGATTAAAAGGATGAAAAGGAAAATATCTATCCAAAGCGGGGAATACTGACTTGAACAAGTCAATGTTAAAAAACTTGCCAATGTACTACCTTAACATTTTTAAGATTCCAAAAGCATTAGGGTGGCCAGGTGGGAACAAAGGAGTCCTTTTTTATATATATAGTATCACTTTAAAAGAGATCTTTCGGGAGAAGGCACATGAAAGCAAAGGCATGGCGCATGCCAGTTGTGTAAGTGGGAATATTGTGTGAAAACTAAAGCATCAAGGTGGCTTAGGCTTGGGTGATGTAGTGTTGATGAAAAATACAGCCCTCTTAATCAAGTGGTGGTGGATGTTTCAGAGTGTGGAGTGTTGGGCCGCCGTGGAGCAAAACCGTCGGGGAGACCTTTTTAGGGAGGAACCAAGTGAGGGAACATAAGATAAGAAGACACCACATCTAACTTAAAATCTTAAGATGTCAAGTAAATGTGTCTCTCATCTTATAAACTTCTCACTTCTCTTTGCTCTCAAAGATGTGGGACTAACCCCTCACACTTGAACAACAACAATCTCCCCCTCAAGTGTGGGTCTCCACATCGAGCACAACTCCCTTAGCTCCTTCACCACATTCGAGTATTTGCCCATCACACCGCCGCACAACACGCAGGACTCGCCGCTCGAACCACCTTGTCGAGAGGACTTTCGATGCTTCTCATAAATACTCCTTAAAACCAGACCGATCAACCATCGGCTCTGATACCACTTGTTGAGCTTTTATTGTTTGGCTTGTTGTATGCACATTTTGTGCAGTAATTGTGACTCTCTTGTACCCTATTTTTCATCATAGTGAAGCTATCTCCTGGTCTTGGTGACTCGTGGTTTTTACTTCTTACATTGAGGAGGTTTTTCACGTGGGATAACTACTTTTCTTGCCACAAAGGTATGGGTCGAAAATCAAATCCGACACGAAGGTTTTTTTTTTTTCAAAGTTGCCAGATGGGTTTTTTTTTTATTAAAATGACCAACTTTCATGTGAGTTGACAAAATTGCCCTTTTCTATGTGTATGCCCCTGTGCCTTCCCGCGAAACCCCCGAAGCCCATAACGCACTCTAGACATGAAAACAGAAACACAGAAGAGTGGAGATATTGATCGAAGCCCTACCCAATGCAAAGAGTTCGTCGTAGCTGCGACGGTGAAGCCACAGAATCGGCGACGACGAAAGGAGACCTTTTCATTTGATTGACGGAGGTTTCAATCGTTGTTGGTACCGCGTGTTCGTTGGTGTTTCTCTTTCTCTAAGTTTTGATTTGAGGTAGGTTCGAAAACCCTCTTCTGTTTACCTTTTTTCTTTCACTTTGTTGCATTTCTGTGGATTGATGGAAATGTTAGAGTTAGTAATTTGTGGCTTTGAAATGACTGAGTAAAATGGTTATGGTTTTGCGTTTTTCAAGGTGCTGTTATTGAAGATAGTTTACTTCGACATGAAGGTGTACCATGGGGGTTGGTTTGGGTATGTTAATGGTAGAATGCGGTACGTAAGAGGGGATACAGTGATAGTAGAGGATAATGATAGCGAGTTTTGGTGTGTATTTGAAGTAGAGGAGCAAATAACTAGGTTTGGGCATGCTAAGGAGGATATAGCCGCAATGTGGTACAAGGATCCTCAAGTGGCAGAGTATGAGATAGGGCTGATGGCGTTTGACTCAGATAGGGCTGCTCTTGACATGGTTCGAATAGCTGAGGAAAGGGGTTATGTGGAGCTGTTTGTTGTGCACGAAGGGGACCAAGAGGGTTTTCCTGAAATTGGATATATAGATGTTGGGGGCGATCCGCCTGCTGGAAGTGATGACGATAATGGAGTCGAGGCTGCTCCAAATGCTAATGATGCAGCAGGTGGGGAAAATGTTGGTCCGAATAGTGAGGGTGCAACTGCAGGAGGTGAAAATATTGATCCAAATTCTGATGGTGCGGCTGCAAGTGGGGAGAACGGTGGCCCAAATGCTGATAATGGAGACGAAGCTGCTCCACATGTTGATGATGCAGCAAGTGGGGAAAATGTTGGTCCGAATGGTGAGGGTGCAGCTGCAGGAGGTGAAAATATTGGTCCAAATACTGAGGGTGCAGTTGCAAGTGGTGAGAACGGTGACCCAAATGCTGAGGGTTTGTGGAGGTGGTGAAGAGGTACCACAGGATAATGGAGAAGCTGTTGTGGTTGACAAAGGTGAGGCTGGGGGAGGAGAATTAGATGCCTCAATTGAAGATGAGAGGTAGATTGAAGACGAGAATCTTGGAGGAAGAGAATCGGAAGAAGACGATAGTGATGATGGAGAATATGTTCCATCAGATGTTAACTCGAATAGCGCCGACGATGTTCACTTCACTGACAGCGAGGATGATTTAGACTTGGGAGATAGCTTCTTTGGAAATAATGCCAAGGAAGGTGATGGGGGTTTAGGGGATAAAGGCAAATAAAAGGTTAATGATGATTTTAGTGCAGATGAAGGGGAAGACAGCGACGACGTTGAGGAAGGGCATGTTGTAGGTGGGTTTGGTGGAGAGGAAAATGGAGATGTTGGGGAGGATGGTGATGGGGCGGTGTATCCTGTGCACAAAGCTAAAGCCAATATGGCTGAATACAGGTGGCCGGTGGGCACAGTCTATGCTTCAAGGGATGAGTTTAAAGAGGCAGTTTCTTCCTTTGCTGTCCACACCAAGAGAGGAATAAAATTCGATAAAGTAGATAAGAAGAGAGTCATTGTGTGCTGTCAACCCGGATGTCACTTCAGGCTATACTGTGTTAAGTTGAACCAAGAGGATACTTGGCAGTTAAGGAGTGCGAAAGTGAAACACAATTGCAAACAAGTGCAACGGGTAGGGATAATGCACTCGAGCTGGCTTGGGAAGGTGTTTAAGAAGAAAATTGAGCACAATCCAAAAGAGCATGCAACACCAACTCTATGGCCAGTTCCTCCCAACCTACTAGGCAAACGCCTCCATTTTGTGTGAGGCGTGTTGGTGCACCCCATGTATCTCCTCAAAAGCTAAGGATGATGGCAAAGCTCCCACCAAGCTCTTGGGGGAAACTGTAGTTATGCTTTGATTTGGATTCTAAAAATGCTTTTGCGTTTTGTGTTTTGTAAATTGGCTAGCACTCAAACTATTAATAGCTAATTTTGACTTTTAATAGCTTATGTTGACAATGCAATTGTATTTTGTGCAACTTAGAGAATGCTGTTGTATTTAAAAACCTTCTATATGTTTGGTTGTCTTTGAACCAATCAATTGGTGTTGTAATTTACTTTTGGAATTGCCCTGTTTAGATACTACTACCAAATGCAAATGACAGGTTCACTTAACCTATTTGGATTTTTCCCTTCTCTTCAACGTAAATTGCTGGATTTTGCATTCTTCAAATGTCTAGCATATAATGCGCATAAGGTGAATGATGCGCATAAAACAGGTTACAATGGAATTCTAAATGCAGGCTTGCCAAAAACCAACTTAAATCTCATCATATCAATGTAACCAAAACACAACAATTTCTTTTGCACTGATGGCAAAATTGCATCATTCATTCATTCATAAACATTTACAGGTCAGCCAACATTCACTCATAAGCATTCACAATCACAACTACAGCTAAAGAGTTGCAGGTTAGCAGACAAATGAATCATTCATTCATTCATAATCACAACTACACCTAAAGCTACACATGTTCCAACCCTAAGGAATTACAACCTACATCCAGTTTTCATTTCTGCAACCACAAGCCCAGAAACCCTAGCCACCCAACCAATCCAAGAAACCAAGAAATCTTAATCTGCCCCTCCATTGCCTTCAATTTCGCTTTAAGTGCCACCACCTTCTTCCTCAATTTCGCCTTCTCCTGGTCCTCCTCCACCTCCACTTGCTCCTCCTCAACCCACCGGTCAGGCCATTGGAAGAAATCACACTCTTCTTGCACCTGAAAACCAGAACTACACCTAATTCAAAAGGTCACAACCCCTCAACAACTTTCAATCATCAACTCACAAAAACTCAAACAAACTAATCTTACATCATAATAGGCGCAGCCCCAGAATTGCCTCCCCGGGTTCTCCTTAGTTCCAGAGACTCGGAGCACCAGTGGTTTTCCATGGTGGCACACAAGAGTCCTCCGCTGAGCTCTTGAGGTGGTCCTCCGAGTCGTCCTCGAGCTTGTCGAGCTTCCACAGACTGCCATGGCAACGATCACTCAACAAATTCGAAATATAGGTTAGGAATTTTGGTTTCTAATTTTAGGTTAGTGATTGTCAATTTTGGTTTCCAGGTTTAGGTTGGGGATTTTCGATTATTCGAGATATGAAGATTGGGGAGAACGTCTATTTCCCAAATTCCCTATCATCATACAACGAAATAACAAATAACCGTGTAACGTCCAGTAACAGTCTTAGGGGCAAAATAGTCATTTTGTCTTTTTTATAACATACACCAACGTTTGTGGCGACTTTGACAAATAAAAAACGTTTGTGTCAAAATTGATTTTCGACACCAATGTTTGTGGCAACAAAGGTAGTTAAATCTTGGTGTGCTAGCTTGTTTCTATTTTCTGGTTTTGGTTGATTTTCTGCTGCTATTTGATGTTAATTATTGCTGCTGGTTTCACTTATTTTAAGTGGGTATTGTTGCTCCTCTAATTCTTGCAAGTAGGGAATTGTGTGTTTTAATTCCTATCATTTGGTATCATAGCTCGGTTTTGGGTATTTGGTTGTAACTTGCTTGAAAGATGGAAGCAAATAATAATACTAGTAGGATGATAAGCTTGAATGGCACCAATTATCATTTATGGAAGGGGAAGATGAAAGATTTGTTGTTTGTCAAAAATCTGCATTTACCCATATTTGCTACACAAAAACCAGAGACAAAAACAGATGAAGAATGGGAGTTTGAACACCAACAAGTTTGTGGCTTCATTCAGCAATGGGTGGATGATAATGTTTATAACCACATTGCTAATGAGACTCATGCTAGGGCTTTGTGGAATCAACTTGAATCCTTGTATGCATCCAAGTCTGGCAATAATAAGTTGTACTTGTTGAATATGTTGATGATTATCAGATACAAGGAAGGGTCACTATTGTTGGATCACTTGAATGAATATCAAGGGATTCTTGATCAGTTGTCAAGCATGAGAATCAAGTTTGAAGATGAGGTTCAAGGGTTGTGGTTCCTTAATACTCTACCGGATTCTTGGGAGACATTTCGTATCTCTATTACCAATTCTACTCCGAATGGTAAAGTGACAACGCAACTTGTTAAGGGTGGCATTTTGAATAAAGAGGTGAGAAGGAAGACTCAAAGTTCTTCATCTCACTTTGAGATGTTGGTCACTGCAAACAGGGGGAGAAGTCAGAATAGAGGTCAGAAGGATAGAGGTAAAATCAGGACCAAATCTAATTCAAGATACAAGAATGTTGAGTGTCATCATTGTCACAAAAAGGGTCACATCAAGAAATATTGCTTTCTTTGGAAAAAGGAGAACAAAGGTAAGCAAGAGAAGAAGGATGATGGTGATGATCGTGTATCATCTATTTCAGATGATCTTCTCATTGTTGATTATGAGTACAAGGTCAATCTTGTTTCTGATGATGAGTTCAGCTTGGTAATTGATAGTGGCGCCTCAATACATGTTACACCGAAGAGGAGTTCTTCACATCTTATACTCCAGGTGATTTTGGAGTGCTTAAGATGGGTAATGATGGCTTGGCCAAGGTGATTGCACTACAAGAAAATAACCCCTATGGCCACACTTTTTTTAGGCAACGCTTTATAAGGGTAGGGTATTCGGGGAATAGGAGATGCTTTTGATAGAGTGCCCAAGATTTAGGAGAATAGGCATCACTATTCTGGCATCGCTTTGGAAGTGTCTTCGAAAGTAGCAAGGAGATCACTTATAAAGCGCACCCATAAGTTATAGGTTACGGAGACACTTTTCCTAATCTAAGGGGTCGCTTCTTAAGCGTAACTTCGTTTTTAGAATCGGGTGTACTTCACAAGTGTTGCTTAATGTGAAGGCGGGAAATAAAATTTAAAAGAAAAAATTATTTTACCCGCTTATCGAAATTAAACCCTAATATTCTAATGTTCAACACTTAGCTTTTTTTCTTTTATATTTCATTGCTTCTTCGAAGAAATAGCTTCGTTCATCAGTCCACTTACAATCTCTCACCCCCACAGCTCCAAAAAGAAACCACCACTGACCACCAGCCAGCACCACCACCGTCGGCCTACTTCCCACAAACATACTCACTCACTCCACTTACTCTCTCACCCTCACCACCACCGACAACCAGAAGCCACCATCGACTAGCAGCCACAACCACCACCTCCGTCGGCCTCCAACATACGCACATCAGAAGCCACAACTCGTTCAATCTCTCATACCAGCCACCACTCGTTCAGTCTCTCAGACCTGCCACCAACCCGTCTCGACCAGTTGGCATCCCATCCCGTCGCCGTCACAGCAGGGCCGTTGTATCGTCGTCCCTAAATAGTCCTCAGCGCCGCCGTCTCCAAGCTCATAGCCATCTCAGCCTTCCCTTTCCTCTTCAGGTTTCTTCTCCCTCTCTGACTTGTCTTCGTTCCGCCGCTACTGCTGTTCCTAAATTTTAGGGTTTCAAAGCTGTTCCGTCTCCAAGATCATGTCCTTCCTCTGTCTCGCTGTAGTCCTTTTCAATTAGGTTTCCAATTGATTTCTATTTCAGTTTCAATTTATTTGGTTTGATTCCAGTTTCTGTTTAACCTAATTAGTTTTGTGCTAGCCCCAATCTGATTTTTTATTTGCTATTTGTTTTTCTTTTTCATGCATTTGATGTTGTTCTTTTGTGAGTTTGCAAACTTTAAAGATGCCTAGAATTTCTATAATTGTGCTACTTGAAAGCTGTAATTCTATAATTTCTTTAGCAGTTTTTGCTATGTATAGTTATGGGTCTAGAACAACTTATTACCAAATGCAGCCAAATTGGTCCAATAACAATAAGTTTCTATATCTCCTTTGAACTGGTATTTTCTTTTAGACCTTTTCACATTCAACTTAATTATACCTTATGGCAGTTAAGAAATAGTCTTTAGTTCACTGAATGACTGAAGCAACAATTCCTTCTCGATTGTGTGTTTCTGTTTTTGTGATTGAAAAAACATTACATAGATACTACAGAAGTACAGAGTACTAGTTCATCTTTGGTATTTGAGGGGCAATTCCTCTTTTGTGCATGCATTAAGTTCAAAGCTAGAGTACTAGTTCATCATTGGTATTTGAGGGCAATTCAGTATGTAGTATTGTGGTTTTTACCTTTTAGACCAACTAGCACTTTAGATAGTCAAAAGTTTGAAATCATTAGAATATGATTTTGGTAGTTTAATTTAGTTAAAGAGGAATTTAAAGTAGCATATTTTGTCGAATAATAATACAGTGAATATGTTGAGTCATGTATAGATTTTACCTGAAATTTATTGTAGCATCAGCATTTGTAACCACATTGCCTAAATGGGAATGCTGCTTAGTGCTTACCACATGATGATGTTCATTTCTACTGAAACCTCCAAATAAATTTCATCCACCTAAAACCCAATCTACATATATTTTATGATTACTTGTGAACTATTAAATCTATTTTGCTTGTCATGTTCCTGTGTCCTCAATGCCCCCATCCATGGCTGCCTCTGTTTTATATCTGCTGATAGTAGTCACCTTTTATACAAATGCAGGGAGTTCTCAACCTAAGAATGATGGATTCTCTTAGAGCTCTGGAGACTTTCCAACTCTTGGTTTTGAGAAGGACAAGTCTTCTCTAAATTATGAGTTGCAAAGTATTATTGTTTAAATGTTGGACAAGTAGGATATTCTATACCTTTGGTAGTATAATTCTTGCTATAGGTGTTAGATTCTACTCAAAAAATTATATGTTTTCAAGACAACGTAAAAGAGGAGGGGAAACGGATAGGTAGTTCACTTTCTGCAGTGTCTTTTGATGTAGATGCTTGTAGACAAGCCCTTGCTTTTATGATAATTGTTGATGAATTGCCTTTTACGCATGTTGAAGGTGAGGGATTTCGGCATTATTAGAAAACTATGCAACCCAAGTTTCCAATTCCTAGCAGGTTTACAGTTGCTAGGGATTGTTTGAAGCTTTATTTGAGTGAAAAAACCAAGTTGAAGGCTTTTTTTAAGGAATCAAATCAAAATGTTTCTTTGACAACTGATTGCTGGACATCTGTGCAAAACTTGAACTATCTTTGTCTGACTGCTCATTACATTGACTCCAATTGGAATTTGCAAAAAAAAAAAATTCTCAATTTTTGTCCTATCAAGAATCACAAGGGGGAAACTATTGGTAGGCAAATTGAGAAGTGTCTTTTAGATGGGGTATATCTCGGGTTTTCTCTATTACTGTTGATAATGCTAGTTCAAACGATGTTGCTGTTACTTACTTGAAAGGTAGATTGGAGGATTGGAACTCACATCCATTGAAGGGAGATTTTTTGCATGTTAGATGTTGTGCTCACATTCTGAATCTTGTAGTGAATGATGGTTTGAAGGACATGCATGATTCAGTTGTAAAGATTAGGAATGCAGTTAGGCATGTCCGTGCATCACAAAGTCGTGGAGATAGGTTTAAGTCTATGATCAAGGAAACTAGAATTGAAGATAAAGGCATTGTTCACTTAGATGTTCCAACTAGATGAAACTCTACTTATTTAATGCTTGAAAGTGCTTTGAAGTTTCAGAAGGCGTTTAAAAGGTTGGGGGAGAGAGATGCGGAATTTGCAATGATGTCTGGTGGTATCCCGAAGGTTGAGCACTGGGAGAATGCAAAGGTATTTGTTAGGTTCTTAAAAATATTTTATGATTTAACTAATAAAGTTTATGGTTCAACATTTGTGACATCTTCTCAACACTTTAATGACTTCTGCAAATATTGTCTACACTTAAGCATTGGATGGTTAGCTTAGATCCGTTGCTTTCAAGCATGACTGAGAAAATGAAGTCGAAGTATGATAAATATTGGGGCAACATAAAAAATACAAATATGATGATTTTTATTTCAGTGATTCTTGACCCTCGGGACAAGCTTCAATTGATCAAGTGGAGTTTTGACAAGTTGTATCAAAAAGAAGATGCTGAATTATTGACATCCAAGGTGAATGAAACACTTTTTCGGGTGTTTGAAATTGATGCTTTAGACATAGATGCAACTGAAGCATCTTTTGCTATGGAATTTGAGAAAGAGATGCAGTTCAATTATACTGCGAACAAGAATGAGGTGGATTTATACCTTATGGAGGTTTTAGAGAACAGTTCTGTGCATTTTGACATATTAAACTGGTGGAAAGTGAATTCTACTAAATATCCAATTCTTGGGCAGATTGCAAGGGATGTATTAGCCATGCCAATTTCAACAGTGGCTTCGGAGTCAGCTTTTAGCACTGGAGGAAGGGTATTGAATAGTTTTAGGAGTTCTCTAAGTCCAATGGCGGTTGAAACTTTGATATGTACACAAAATTGGTTTCAAAAGCGTCCAAATATATCCATTGAGGAACTCATTGACGACATGTTGAAGTTGGAATTAGGTATGTTTGTTGTATATTAATTTTTATAATTGTTTCTTTTTTTACATGATTCTAATTTTTATTTGTTTTTTGTTTTGTAGAGGTTGCACCCACAAAATCAAACTCGGAGGATAGTTTTAGTATTGATTCAGGTACTTGCAGAGTTGTTGTATTTTGCTGTGGCTATCTTGTTTTGTTAAATTGTTGAAATTGATTAGTGTTGCACTTGTTAGTTAATGTGTGAACTTGTTAGAATTTAGAACAATTGGTTTTTGCTTATGTTGGTTATGGACTTACAGCAATTGTTAAGTTGTGTATGACGGTATCGGATTAGTGTTGGCTTGATTAAATTGTTAAGACTTGTTATTTTAATGGTTGCACTTTGGTTATGTTGGATATTTTATGATTAGTGTTGCAAATTGGTTATTTAGTTTTGATTTGAACTAGGTTGAATTATTCAACCAAAAGCAAGCAGGTCACTGTTGAATATGCTTTTCGGTTTGGAATTTGCAGTTTTGCACTTTAATTTGACCTCAACTTGATCTCCCTTAAAGCAAATTGTTACCTATTTTAATTAAAATTGAAAACCGAAAAAATCGAACCAAACTAAACCGATATATATTGGTTTGATTTGGTTTGGTTGGCTTTTTTTAAAAAACCGAACCAAACCGAACCGCAAAAATTTTGTTTAATCGGATTGGATGACTTTTTCTCCATAACCGAACCAAACTGCATCTATGCTCAACCCTAAACGTCATGGTCTCCAAGAGATCCACCAAGCTACTTCTAGTTCTATCAATCCTTCCTTAGCATCATACATAACCTACAACAACAATTTAACACCCAAACACCCAAAATCTCTAAGATACTTGTTCATGCAAGTTAATGAACATAGGGTTGGAGTGATCTCATCGGGTTTGACGTCGTAGTCTTGAAGCACGGTTCAAGAGCAAGCTAGTACACCACCTAGGATGTTGGATTTTCGAAAATCAAACAAGGTTAGTAAACCTTGATTTTTGCAGAACTTAAAGGATAAAATTGGATGGGAATTTTCGAGACCCATACCTCATTCTTAGGTTGGATGCGTAGAGGACGTGATAAGCTCCGCGTAGCCGCAAACGACGCGTCAATCGGAGCTCCGGATCAAAAGTTATCGCGACCGGAAATCGCCGATGAATAGTGGAGAATTGATTCAGGATCAATTCTTGAATCAATTCTCTCAATTCTCTCTCACTCTTAACGTGGAAGGAAAGCAAGAATGGGGTGAAGTGTGGTGTTGAGTTTCCCTTTTATAGCCACTAACGAGTGGCAATTTGGTAATTTCGCAGTTCGGTTCGTTCCGGGCCGAGCCTTTAACGTAGGTGTTCGTTTTCGCATCCTAAATATTTTCGTAATCATTTCTGTGTTCTTGCTTTCACTTTGTGTTAGTCACGACGGCGCTAGGCCGGTACTGTCAATTAAATTAACGGCTCAGTTTTCAGCGCAGTTTGAGCTAACAGCGCATTCTATTTCACTCGGAAAAATCCACTGAGTCCGAATATCTCAGCTAATTTACGGAATAAATCCTGTAGCTTGGTTTACGAGAAGGTTGGGGTTTACATAACATGGCGTACTTCTCCTGTTCGAACCGGGATTTGAAACCAAACTTCTCCTTAGGAGAATAGATGGGGCAATTCAGGTGATAAATATGCCACTCATCACTATTCTCATAGAAGTTTTTACAGCTTCTTAAACAGTCTTCAAAGTTTCTCTAATACTTGGAAGATCATCACTTCATTTATTTTTCATTGTTCTTCATTTTGTTCATCACAAAAACCAAAGAATTTGGAATACTAGCCTTTCGAGAGAAACACCCGACACCCAATTTTACCCAAACATCTTTCACTCTAAAAAAATTCATTCATTCTCTTATGATATTGGTTAAGGTCTCTATATTGGTTCTCCACTATCATTTCACATCATTGATCCTAGTGTTGCTTATTTTACCTATAATAAAAATGTTTCCTCATAATTTATTTATCATTAATATTTTTTCTTTATCCTTCTTTACTTAATTTATTTTCAGACAATTACACCCGAATCATTATTATTATTATTATAAGGCATTGATTACCTCATGAAAAGAATTTTTAATTGTACCTCCTCTACCGTGTTTAATTTGTTTAATAGTTTACTTTTATGCCTTTGGTCAACCTTCCGCGACTTCCGCATTGGTCATACAATTGTATATTATGGTCTATGAAATTTGAATGAAACTGCTATGGTGTTTCCACGCAGTTTCAGTAACATTCCAACGTACTTCAGCTCATAAAATGAAACCGGTGGAGTGCTTACGTCATCCATGGATGGCTTCGTAATAATTGCTTAGTTGAAGTTCTAATTATCCAGTAGTGTTAGTATTATGAAAAACGCCACGTAACCAGCACATTATGATTAATATGGAGCCAACATATATTACAGATGATAAGTTATATAAATTTTGGATGATAACTTATTGTTGGATATATGAGTTACAAATGACAACTCATATAAACTTTGGATGATAACTTAATTATTGGCTTCCTATTAGCTAGTATTGTTCTAGTATTATATATTTGAATAATGCTACGAAATCAACGTTAGGGAGCCATTAGGGAGCCAATAATTAAATTATTATCCAAAATTTATATAAGTTATCATTACGATATATATCCAATATTAAGTTATCATCCAAAATTTATATGAGTTATTATCCGTAACTATGTGTTGGCTCCTTATTGGCCATAATATGTTGGCTCCCTAGTCTTTTTTCTATATATTTATATGCATCCAAATAAACCACATTTGTTATTAACAATTTTTAGTGGTATATATTTATAGGTAATGCTATTTGAACAAGTGATTTTGATCAACCAAGTGCAACCAAGTAGTTTATTTCTATGCTAAATAGAATATTATTTCGGTGTCAAATAGTACAAAAAAAGTGCATCTAAATAAAGTTCTATTTGACACCGAAATTATCTTTTATTTAGTATAGAAATAAATCAATTAGTTGCATTTGATTGGCGAAAACCACTTGTTCACGTAAAATATATATATATATATATATATATATATATATATATATATATATATATATATATATATATATA
>JASCZI010122139.1:0-10291 GCA_036250425.1 Stylosanthes scabra | reverse complement strand
AAACACTTTGTAAAAACATTATCTAAGTGTGTGTGTGAGAGAGATAATTAACTTTTGGTTCTTATAAGAAATTACCTAAGTCCTAAGTACTTAGTACGTTGTTTCTGTGATCTTGCGGACTTCTATTTCTTGTCGTTGTTGTTTGCTTTCAAAGCGAATCCTCAAGTCCTTCGATGGTTGTCATTCATCAAAACCTTAAACATACAATGCATATTGTAACATGGTTTACAGATGATGATGATGATGATGATGATGATGATATAAATAATAATAATAATAATTTATTTTTATTATTATTATTATAAAATTGATCCGATTCGGTTTATAGAAGAAGAAGTTGGTTCAGGTAAATTAGTAATATATAAGAGGAGAGAGGGACAAAAATGTTAATCCAGACCATTTTGAAAAAAATTACAACGTTTGTGATCAATTTTTGGCCTAAAATACGTTTATGACTAAATTGATTTTTCAGTTAAACCATTATGACCAAAATCATAGTTATCTCTAAATTATACTAAAACAGACACGTTAATTTCTTGTTAGGATGTTATCCTGGTGTAGACATAATGTAATAATAATAAACTACACCGACAAATAATGCGTATTATTTTCACAGTATCTAGTTATCTATAATAAAGCCAACTTGATATTCTTATTATGTTTAGTGGTTAAATATAATATTTGCAATAAAAATTATGTGGTTAGTATTTAGAAATGTAAAGTTGCTTTATAAAGCTATTTTAATCGTCACCTACAAGTTATTATTAATGTAAAATTTTGGTGAAGAAAAAAAGAATGAAGAGTACGAAGAGAATAATTATCAACTATTGGATTGAAGTGTGCGTATAGAACTTTGACAAGATTTGTAATTATTTTGACCATTTAATTTGATTTGATTTATTTTTATCTCTTCACTTTTTTTTCTCTTCACCATAGTGTGCACCATTATTAATATGTGTGGAGAGAGTTTGAAATGAGTTAAACCAGCTCATGAACTAATTTAAACTTGACTCGTTAACAGTTTAATAAGCTGAGCTTACAAGTTTGTGAGCAATTTTAAGCCTAAACTTAAGCTAGTATATTAAATGAGGGTAAATTCTATGGTAAAGATGGACACGTGTGGACAGCAGATGGAGACTCTTGATTGGTCAAAATGAGTTTGAGTTGCCGTTGGAATGCTTCTTCCAATTGAACGGCGTTGATGTTAAATATGTTATTAGAGGTGGATATGTATTAGGTGCAAAGTTGGGCTTAGTTTTTTGTTTAAAGGAGTTTGTTGTTTTTTTTTTTGCTTGTTATTTGGGTTATGGTAAAAAAGTCTGGAGATGTGATTGTTTTTGTAAAATTTGGCCAAAATGAAACAAACATATTATGGGGCACCCTATTCGGAGAAATAAAGTCCTAGGGTTTAACAATGTGTAGGGTTTAGGGTATGTTTTGCATGGTATTTAAAGATCAGTATATTTTTATATTTGTAATAAACGATATTGTCTATTTTTTAGGGAAATAAAATTGATTTCGCAGTAATTTAAATTGCTAAATGAACATTTTTGAAGACAGGTAAATGTTATATGTAAATTAAAAATGGATTAGCAAAATTTATTAATGTCAAATGAAAATTTTCGAAACTCATAGTTTTAATATGCCAAATACTGCTTATTGAGATATGCATTTCATTTTGTCATTTGGGAAGAGTCACAAATATTTAGAAATAAGGCAAAGAGTGGAATTATATTTTTATTGTAAGGTGTATTGGTAATCTATGTTGCGCAGATACGGGTTTGGTAACTGTACCAGATACAGATTTAGATATGAGATACGGAAATTATAGAAAAAATGGGGTAAGGGTATGCAATTATGTACACATAAAAAAGGTAAATTTTTAAATTTGAAAAAATTGATAATATATTTTATGTAATAAAATTTGTTTTACGTGTAATTGAATAGACTTTTTGTTTATAAGTAATCATTTAGATAGTTAATTTAACGTATTAATTCTCATATTTAAATAATTTTAGAGTAGATTAAATGAGAAAGAAAAAAAAAAAACTTAAAATAACATAATTTTGAACAAAAAGTCTAAAAAATACATTAACCCTAAAACCCAAAACTTTCCGAAAAGTATTAAAAAACTTCAGTCTAGTCTAGTGCGTTTCCTGGTGTACTGAGCAGTATTTCTCGCGCACCTGTTACCTCACTCGTGCTTGGTATGCACCTAGTACGGGAACTTCTAAAACAATCGTGTACCCGTGCAACAGAGTTGGTTAAGCTATCATTTTGGCCCTCCATCCGTCATGATCAGTGCCTCCAAAAGCTTAATTACAGGATTAACCCTTTTACAGCCTTCATATCATTTGAGTTGATGTTGTTTGATTATTTTTCCCAGTTTCATCTGCATTAACTAACCGGAGCGAGTGGTGTGTATCAGCATTTTTATGACGAATTAGTTAAACGGGATGGAAAATACAACATAATTTAAAAATGATATTGTGAAGGACACTTTATAAAAGATAACCTTGAGTGAGGCATATCTTTAATAGGAAACTCTAATTTTAACTTTAATGTTATATCTAAAAAGAAGTCGTTTAAAAAATGAATAGAGCATACGGTATGAATAAAGGCAATCCCAAGTTGCAAAACTTGTTCGACAGAAATCCCTTTCTATTTCACATTTTTATTTTTATTCCTTCCCTTTTTACTGGTCTTTTTTTTCCTTTAGGAACTCCACTCAGAAATTGAAGATTGTTGAGATTAATAAACCCACCCAATTCACATATCCATCTATTTGGGTTTCCAAAAACAGGAACACAAAAAACCCACCCATGAACAAGGATTTTCTCCAAAAATGGCCCACACCAAAAAGACCACCACTTCCTACCTTAATTAAAAGCACATGGCATTCGTATTAATGCCGCCTCTTCCCACAAGTGAGCCCCATCGACATGCCAATCAATGAACAACATCTGTTGTCTACACATATATATACCAAGTTGCTGTTTACATGGTAGACCTCACCTTAGATGAGTTGAACTTGAATTTGAACTTGGATAAGTTCAATTTGATAAACTAGTTCGATCATATATATATATATATATATATATATATATAAATTCTAGTATGATGACACCATTTTGGTCTTCTAATGACGACACATGAGTTAAACTTATCATCAGGTGATAAGTGACAAGTGGGAAATTCAAAATTTATGCCAGGCACATATTTCTTAGCTTAATAATGCCACGTATCAACAGCTCATTGGATTACACAAATGTCCTCATTGGAAGATAGCTATAATGTCCTCATAATAGACCTTTCAATATATATATAATAAAATAATAACTATATATAACTTCTTAATTATTTATGTAAACACATATATTATGTATTTTATTATTTTTATTTTAGAATAATGATAATATTTAATTTATAATCATCATAAAGCACATAAAGTATAAGATATGTATTTAATACTTTCTATATATAACTTATAAGTCATAATTTATTTATATAAAATTATAAATTTTATTCATAATATTTGAGTAAGCTTGTGAGTTAGTTTTTGGTGAGCTAATGAACTTAAGCTTTATGAATTGGCTTGATTGTTAATAAATCAAATCGTGAGTCGAGCTTTATCTTAACCCGACTCAACTCAGTTCGACCACTTCCACCCCTCCGCATGGTCCTCAAAGTAAAATTTCATGTGGAGAATTTTTTATTAATGATGAATTGTATTATTTTTAAAAATTGAAACAATTTGAATTTTGTCCAAAAATCACATTTTTAACCAATAATCAATTAATAAAAAAGTAAATAAATCAAAACTAAGAAATAAAAAAAAATTATTTCCATTCTTTCCTCTCTCTCTTTTTTTTAATACAAAATTTTCGTTCTTTTGTTGGGTAATTTGCTGTTGTTTATAAACTTCTTTATGTATATTTAATATGTTTTCAATATGCAAAATGGTTAAAAAGAAAAGTTGAAGTTATCTAAACCTGAAATAATATAAATAGTATATATGATCTATTTTTAAGTGAATTGTCAAAAATCATATTCGAATATCCAGCCTTTATGAAAGAAATTCGTTTAGAAACTTTTTTTTTTTAACGCTGTTTTTCCATTAAACAGTTTTTTTATAAAGAGAAAATAAGACCAATTTATATAACAATGCACAACAAAAATATTGTAAAATAATAAGTATCTTAATTATATAATTTATCTGAACCGATCTTCAACTATAATAATATAAATTTAATAATTCACAGGGGAAAAAACCAACCAGACTTTTTTTTCTTGAAAAAACAAAATTTGTATTGTATTTTTTAATTAGGAGTTGTCCTTTCATAAAGTTTTGCAATATATTCCAGGTGAATATTCTTCTAGTCTAAGCTTCAACCCTTAAATAATATCAAAAGCTTTTCTTCCGAATCACTAGGAGTAAACTTTTTAGGTCAATGAGAACTAAAAAATTATAAAGCTGTGAATTCTTATGCATTTATCTAATTGTTTTTTTTTTTTTTTTGACATGATCTAATTGTTTAAACTATACATAAATTATTTGTCATGGAACTTTCAATGTGATTTATTCATAAAATATTGAGAGTAAACACAAACATAAAAAAAAAAATAAAAAATAAATAAATAAATAAATAAATAAATAAAAATACATGTGTTAGAAAGAGAGAGAGTACACAATAAAAAAAAGTTTGTGTATTGAAATTATATGAAAATTGTGTATAAGTTGTGTGTATTACAGCATAATAGACTAACCTATTTATAGGTAAAGAGAGAATCATAACAATAATAACCTAATATACTATAATTATGAATAATATCAAACTAATAAACACGAATATGATAATTGATACTAATAGATACTAATATATTCTTAACATCCCCCCTCAAACTCAAGTGTAACTTGAGTTTGAAACTTATTTAAAAAAAAAAATAGACAAAACTGCCGAAAGGAAATAGAACTGCTAGAACAGGTACAGATGGAACTGCCTTAACGGGTGCAAATGGAACTGCCGGAACGAGGTGCAGACGGAACTGTCGGAACGAGTTGCAGACAGAACTGCCACGAAAAGAAATTGGCGAAACTGCCAAGGAAGTGCAGACGAAACTGCCATAACGAGGTGGAGACGGACTCCCACAAAAAGACTGGCGAAAACTGCTGAGGTGGAGACGGAACTCCCACAGAGAAACTGGCGAAACGGAACTCCCTCAAAGAGACTGGTGAAACTACCAAGGTCAAAAAGCGATAACACAAAAAAAAGATGACCGAGAAAGAGGAAAAAATGAATAACAGGAGAGAGAAAAAAAAATTGTGGGCTAAGAATTAAATCCAAAATATCTTAACATTGACGAAATTGCTGAAAGAAGATGCAGACAAAACTGCCATAGAGAGATCAGAACTAAGATGCAGACGGAACTGCCTCAACGGGGTGCAGGATAGAACTGCTTCAACGGGGTGCAGGATGGAACTGCCATAACGGAGTGCAGGATGGAACTACCAAAACGGGATGCAGATATAACTGCCAAAACGGGATGGAACTGCAGGAGAGATGCAGACTTAATTGCCATTAGAGAACATGTTGCACATTGTACCACAAAAGTGAAAAACAGCAAGATCGGAGCAGAATTTCAAAAAATGAAATCTAAAATCGAAAACAAAACACCCAAAAACCTTGAGAAGGATCACACAAAAGGTTGGTGGCATTATACTCGAAACGGAAGGAGGAGTTGAAATATGTGGTTAGATCTGGAGTAAGCTGTCAAACAGAAAATCGTAAATGGGAAAAGACGAAGTAGGAGAGGAGCAATATTGACTCAATGGAGAAGATTACAATGGTATAATTGGCGACTCAAGATAACTTCGAAAAAAATGACCGGAAGAAAAAGAAAAATAGTAACAAAAGAGAAAGAAAAGCTTATGAGTGCTAAAAATAAAATAAACACCAAAAAATAGCTCAAAGAGAAAACCATTATTGAATCCCCATCGAAAAAAAAATCTGGAAAGAACCTAAACTCTTGATACCATGTTAGAAACGAAGAGAGATAAGAATGGAGAAAAGGTTTTGTATATTAGAATTATATGAGAGTTGTGTATAAGTTGTGTGTATTTCAGCATAATAGACTAATTTATTTATAGGTAAAGAGAGAATCATGGTAATAATAATCTAATATCCTATAATTATGAATAATATCAAACTAATAAACACGAATATGATAATTGATACTAATGAATACTTATATATTCTTAACAACATGTATGTCTTAAATATATATAAGAGTAAAGTATATAATTTAATTAAACGAACGCGGACACTGACATAAAATAAATAATATTGGCATGATGCCCATACATCACCGACCAAAAGAAAACTTTATTCATGAAATTTTACATGTATTATGTACAGGTATAACCTCCTCAAGCCACAAGACATGGGACTGTGTGTCATATTTCTTTATTAACATTTTTTGACCATATACCATTGAGTTATATGGCTAGCTATGCTAAGATTTAGATTTAAATTTGGAAAGGTCAACAATTGATTATGGTATATGTTTTTAATTCAATTTAAACGCCTCTATAGCCATTATTTATATTTATTTATTTTAGTGAAACTGTTGCTATAAATGATAGCAAAATAAAGTAGCAAACTAAACAAACTTATGTCCTGTCCAAAAAAAAACAAACTTATGTAAAGTGAGAAAATTAATAAACTTAAAAAATAAATATTTAATTAGTATTATACATTATATATATATATATATATATACATAAGTCGACACGACGCAAAAAATACATCATATATATAAGTTATAAAACTAATGATGATGATTTAACTTTATCGTTAATTTTAAAAGTATTCGTTTCAAACAATTTTTTAACCAACATATAGTAAATTCTAATAAATGATGTATAAAATATAATGGTCATGTGTATATATGTTCTTTTTAATTAATATGTATTTAAACATTTCGGGTAATATAGGCGCAAATTATATATATGTGTGTATATATAAAAGTTAATAAAATGTAAAATTTTAATTTATTTGTTGCAACAAATTCGTGTGTAAATAGTTTGGCCAAAAAATAAAGATAAATTTTGGCTAAGAATTGTAGGTCAAACATTTGTGACGGAAGAATGACAACAATATCCGCGCTTCTTTACTTTTATTCTATTGAACTTCTAAAGTGATGGATTTGTTAGAAAATTGATGTATTTGCAAGGAGTTAACTTCCTTGAAAATCTCTAGCAAAGTGGTTTATTTTTCTCGAGTTTGAATATTTTAATCTGTGACCAATAAATTTAGTTGTTAGTATTTCACCAATTTTACGTCGAAAAATGCTAAGCCATTAATTTTATTTATTTTAGTTATTAATATTAAAAAATAATATTGGTATAAGCATAACCTTAAATTACAACTTAAATGTATTGAGACTTGGATAATTAAAAGTGATAGTTAAAATAAATTAAAATTGATGATTATTTAACATTTTTCTTTCCATTTAATTATTTAATCAAAATTATTAATTCACTTTCCAAAATTTCATTTTGAAAGATGTGTGCCGGAGTGTCAACACTTTTAGTGTAGTAAAAGAGGCTGTTAGATAGTGTTAGTTTTAAACTAAATTTAAAAAAAAAAATTCTATTTGCACAATAAAATCAACTATAAAAATCATCACCCATCAATCCACCATGTATTAATGTATAAATAACAGTGACCGACTTTACTGACAAATTTGATCTACACCCAACATAGATATAGTAAAAAATTATTGTGTCATATTTAATATATAAGACAGTAATTTTTTATATTATTGAATTGAGAATATATTATATTATATTTGGTATGCCACAAAAATTACCGCATACCGGTATTTCATCGTTGATCTTGATTGATTTTGGTTATAAAATTAATATATGATTAAGATTAATGGTTAAAAGTGTTGAAATACTGGTATGCCGCGGTAATCTTCCTATATTATTATATAGGTTATGCTGAGAACTAATAAGAATTATTTTTCCAAAATATATTATTGAGATGCTCTCCTGTAGGTATATATAGATTAGACAGACCACACGTGAACTTGCATTGGGTGCTCATAATATTATTATATATTGCAACGACCATTATGTGCTTTGTGATGATGGAATCCATTTACAAGAACATCAACTTGCACTGCATGCAAACTTTTTTTAAAAATAAAATAAAATAACACAGTGGTTGGTTTTGCTTCTGGGAATTTGGTGGCTTTAGCTTTATTCATTGCCTAGTTTCTATTCTATCTATCTGGGTTGGCTATACTCTAATAAGTAATTATAAGCTAAGCTTAATTTTCTTATGGCAGTGCTTAGGCTGTAAAGGAGATTCCCTCACTTCAAAGTTCAAACAACACAAAAATAGTAACCCCACTTGTAACAATTTCTTTCTATTTTGGCTTGGTCAAGAACACCCCCATTAAACTTTTGGAGACTATTAAAAAAATTGAGTAATGATACCTGCCCAACTCTTTTTAGTAACCAACATTGGGAGGAATGAGTGGTTTCATCTAAATAAAGATGAGAGTTGAGATATATTGAAATATTTATTAAAGTATAATAAAATTTGATTATGTACTTAGTTATAAAAATACTTGTTTGTTTAGTATCTTTCAAAATCATTTATTCAAAATAAGCTTTTGATTTTGCTATTTATTTAGATTAATTTGTAATAAATTTGAGCTTTATTTAAATAGTTTGTTACTAATCAATAGATTGCTATATATATATATGGTAATTTGATCTCTAATTTAAATGAAAAAATGAATTAACTACTCGATCAATTCAAATTGATCATAGAAATGCATATTAATTATGTTAACATTTATTTCTTTTATTTAAATATTTAATTTAACAAAATAAATTCATGTTAAGAACTAAAAAAATTCATATTAAGAACTAAAAATTTTTAAGGCAAAAATTAAATAGAGGGACCTCAAAAAAGGGAAAGTATTTTATGGATATAAAAGGGTATTTAAGCCTCCAAGAAAAAATTAAGGTAAAAATTTTTAAAAGGTGACACCAGCCACAAAGTATAAATAAAAAACACTAATGTTGGAGTATATAATTATATTATACTATTTTATTATTTAATAAAGAGATTCTTTTGAAAAACTTATCCAATCTTAAACATGGTTATCTTTTTTCCTTGGACCACCGAGGAGCCAACTAACAGAATAGAGAACCTTAAATTATAAAGTTGAGTTAACCTCAATCATATTTATTATTTAGAAAAGTTTAGGGAGCCAATGATTCAGGGACTAATGGTGATCGATCAAAATTTTAAGAAAAGAGAATGAGAGGGCTAAGGTGAGTGCACAATTTTGAATAATGACTTTTTATTTTTTAGATAATTACTTCTATCAATTTTGAATGATAATTTATTTACTGGTTCTTATTAGTCACCAAAATATTGATTTTCTTGGATAGTTATTATTTGTATGAAAAAAACTAGGGAGCCAATACATTATGATCATTAGGGAGCCAACACATAGTTACAGATGATAACTCACATAAATTTTGGATAATAACTTAATTTTGGATATATGAGTTACAAATAATAACTCATATAAATTTTGGATATAACTTAATCTTGGATATATGAGTTATGAATGATAACTCATATAAATTTTGAATGATAATTTAATTATTGGCTGCCTAATGGCTCTCGATTTTGTAGCACTTTTCTATTTATATATATTTTTGTTGTGTACATATTCTATTTTGCATCATATTCAGTCTCCTTGAATGTACCTTCTCAACTATAACCAACAGCTTTATAAAAATACTAGACATGAAAATAGTCAAAATAACGTATATATATTATTTTGTTGTGTATTTTTTTCTTATTGAAAAAATTAGAAACAAAGAATATTAAAAATATTAAGAGAAACCTAACATGCCCTAGGGTTGATCATTGTTTGAAACATTCTTGTGGAGCATAATCTGGCTTAGCTGTATATTGCATGAAATGATCGAAAGCCTAAGCCTATACAAGACAGTGTTAATAATAATATGGGAAAAGGACATATGCACCCCTCACTTTTTCAAAATCGTACTTTTGCACTCCTCACCCTAGAACAATACCTCTCTGTCCTTGACCATGCATAAAACGGCACGGTGGTGCCCTCCCGTTGGCTAGAGTTGCCAGGTGGCAACGGAGGAAGCTGACGTGCCAATAACGGGCCCCAAACACAATTACAGTGTCTTAGGTGGATAACATGCATTCCCAAAAATTGAAAACGA
>JASCZI010122133.1:2590-16106 GCA_036250425.1 Stylosanthes scabra | reverse complement strand
AATTTTGTATTATATTTATATGTTTTAACTTGGATGAAATTTAATAAATAAAAGACTTGTACATATAGTATTACTAAAAGAAAATAATAATCTAATAAAATTTATGGATTTAAATAATTTTTAAGTAATAAATTTAAAATTAGTTTCTTGTTAACGCTACAATATATGATTGAATACATGTATATTTCTTTTACATTTACAACATATAAAAATTAAATTTAAAATAAAACCCATTATTTTTTAAATGAAAAAAAATAAAGAAGATAACTTGTGCTTTTATGCTTGTTTACAATTGTTGATGAAAAATAAAAAAATATATAAAAAGAAATATAAAAAAATTGTTCATGAAAGAAAATATAAAATTTTTGTGTTTTTTATTTTTTATTCTGATAAAAAATTTATTTTAGAAACTTAAAAGAAAATAAGAGAAAAATAATAGGAGAGAGAACATATTGTTGTAATTAATTATGTAACTAAATATTGTATGTATATCAATATTTAATTGAAGAGAGTAAGAAGTGGGAGTTGCTCTTGGGCAACTAATAATTTCTCATATTTTATGAAACCTTACCCTTGTTTGTCGGATCTAATTATTTTTTTTACTTGTCGAATCTAAATTTAAAAGTAAATAAAACACTTTCGACTAATATAGGTAACTCTTTCTGATTTTGGCAAAATTAAATGAAAGAATTTTAAAACGATTAATGAAAAATTCAGATAGATAATACTATTTATAAAAAGTGAAACTACCAAATGTGATTAACAATTTTTTGATGTTTGAATAATTTTAGATGATATTTTGGATAGTTTTATAAGAAAAACTCATTTTTTATGATAAAAAACTCATTTATTTATTTTATAAATAATTTTTTTGATGTCGGTTAGTTTTGATATTTTTTTTTTTCAAATTAAAGCTAATCAGGTGGGAAACCTCTTTCTAGGCAAGGGGCCAGTGACCCCCAACTTCAAGTTTTTTTTTTTATATATATTTTGTATACATTTTTTTTTATTTTAGCTCCTTAAAATTTTATTTTAATCCTTTTTTCATTGTAACATAATTTTTTGCTCCTCCTAAAATTTCATCCTAATCCTGAATCAAATGATATAAATTATTTAATTAATTTAAAAATTTTAATTTTCATGCACTGATAGTTTAAAATTTTTATAAAATCATGCAATCAAATTCATTCATTTATATAATTTTTGAAGTAACGAATTTTAAAAGTTAATTACTTTTACTAATGTAATAATTCATAATTAATTGTTTATATAAAGTCTTTTTTATATTGATTTTGGATGAAAATTAAATTCTTTGTTTAAAAATATTCTTCGTGTTATTTTTATATTATATATTTACATCTCTATTCATAATTATATTTTGGTGACATTTCTATTCATTAATTTGACATATGTCAAAAGATTTCGCTAACATGTGTGCTTAGATTACGTGATAAGTTTATTATTAATAAAAAATTTTAAGTTTTTATATTTAATAAATATAAATAAATATATTGAAAATTTAAATATTTTGTTTTTTTAATTTTTTTAATTTATAATCTTAATATATGACCTTAAAATAATATAGATAAATCCTACCTTAAATACTACTACTAAATGTGTATTAAGCATTTTACTTTGGAGTGAGAGAAAAACATTAGAATTAATTTTTTCTAACCACTTTAAATAGGTCTGAAAATCTAATAATATTTTTTTTTACAAAAGTGACATATGTAGGCGGAAGAAACGTAAGTGTGTGTGTGTTTCTTAGTACTATGGGTATAAAGTGGTAACAAAGATTTATTTTTTTAAAAAAAGATGTGTTTGGTAAATTTTTTAAAATAAAAGTAAAAATAGTAGGAATCTTTTCAAAGAAAATAATATTTTCATTTTCTAAAAGGATTAACTTTAAAAAATGTTTTACTAACATGAAAAAGAAAAAATAATTTTATATTTTTTTTTTGGTGACAAATAATTTTATATTGTTATATCTAAATATAATTAATAAATAAAAATACTTTGATATGAGATAACTAAGTATCAAATTAATTTTACTTTTCAAAATTATTTAAAAAAAAACAATTTTTTTTTCAAACTCATCCAAACAACAATCAACCCTTAGCTTGATGTCATTGCATATTACTTTTATGATTCTGTTCCTTTGCATCTTCGCCAGAGATGCGACCTTACCCTACTAGATTTTGTTCCCAATATTTCATTGATGAGTTATATTGAGTGTATATAAAAATTTGTGAGCCCAACTTATAGTACATATTATATATATATATATATATATATATATATATATATATATATATTATAGTTAAATTTTGATGCGTAAATAATATTTTTGTATTTGATTATGTAGATTCCCATAAAAAAGGCTAGTTAGTTTATAGTGGTCAAAACAAATTGTGACTCGCAAATCACATCAAATTGCTAGTAAAAATGGACAAATGTGTAGTATAATGTTTTAGGATTCACTCTTTCCTATTTCACCCATTATCTATATCTATATATATACAACTTAAACATAACTAAAGTCACCAAAAAAATAAAAAAGCTTAAACATAACTAGGCCGTATCATAACTGAGTTAGGTATCCAGTTCCAAAAATTAATTCTATCGGTGGCTATCTATCCGTGCTCGGCTATCTATCCGCGAAATTTGATTATGACTTTATTGCTTTTAATTTTAACATGTAATGTAATATTATAATT
Source organism: Stylosanthes scabra (assembly GCA_036250425.1). Lineage (NCBI taxonomy): Eukaryota > Viridiplantae > Streptophyta > Magnoliopsida > Fabales > Fabaceae > Stylosanthes > Stylosanthes scabra. The sequence goes on along the minus strand of JASCZI010122133.1, from coordinate 13,389 downwards.
TTCTTTTTAAAAAATAATTGATTTTTCCGAGTACGGTCAAGTGCAAAATTTTAGGAAGAGACGAAAAGAGCTCGAGTTGAAGGGTTTTAAATTCATAATTAAGGTTAAGAGTTAAGTCTAAACCTTATCCTACCTGCTGATTATAACCCTATATATGTCTAAGAGTCTAGGAGTTTGAAGTGAGTTAAACCAGCTCGAGCTCGAGCTCGACTAATTAATGACTCATTAATGATTATAATATATTTTTGAGCCGAGCTTGAGTCTAGGTTTAAGTTAAAAATTTAAATGAATCGAGGCTTAGCTCATTAACTCGTAAGCCGGCTCGAAAATATATATAAATATTTATTTATTTATTAAATTATTAATGCACATAATATTCAAAGTATAAAGTATTAATCACTTATTAAACAAAAGTGACTTTTTATATATAAAAAATATTTATAACCAGCAATTAGTTAGTCAATATTAATCACACTGAAAATAAGAATAAAATAATAATTACAAATGAATTGATTTTTTTATATTTTTTATTGACATTGACTAACTTTTTTATTATTTACTTACTAAATATGTGTTATGTTTTTATAATTTATTGAAATAAAATTATATATTATATTCATGTTATTTAAGCCGACTCGTGAACTCGAGCTAGCTTGTGAGCTTTTGATGAGTCAAGCTTAAACTTAAGAAATAAGTTCGATTGTTAATGAGTTAAGTCATGAGCCAAGCATTCCTATCTAAGACATTTATACATGGATGGACTCCACAATAGTATTAGGCAATTTCCACCTAATTTTTTTAGGGATAAGAAAAGGCATTGAGATAAGTTTCAAATAAGCTAATTTGAACCCTCAATCTTAACATCATCATGGTAACAACAAATTAGATCTAACATATAATAATAATTAAAAAAAAAAAGTTGAAGAGACGTGAACATACCAGAGCAGGTGCTAACAGGCGGAGTGGTGAGACGGCAAACAGAGGGAAGCTTGAGAGCTTTGTTGAGATCAATCTTGATGCCAACAGCGTCAGGTTTCCCAAGCAGCTCACACAGGCAGATTGGGTTGCTATCAATCAGCCCTGCCAGCTCAGGGCAGCACGCTTTGTCTGGCTTCGTTTCATTACTCCCATCTTGCACATACGACAGGCAGTCTGACATGTTTAGCAATGCCGTGAAGCACGCATTGTCCGTCGTTGTCGGAGACGGTGCCGCTGCCGCTACTTCTGGTGCCGGCGGCAATGGAGCACCCACACCGCAGCATGCTGCCATCGCCAGCACTAAAGCAGCAAAGGCTACCACCACTCTGCAGCCGGAGGCCATTTGATTTTTTTTTTTTTTTTGATCTTCAGCAAGCAATAACGGTAAACTAGAGATTCTGATCTTCTTAAGCTGTAGATCAGAACTCACAATCACAAGAAGGGTCCAATATTGGCTTGGGTGGGTAAAATTTGGGGCTATAAAGGTAGAGAGGGTGGTAGGTTATGGTTACATAAATAAAGACAAGAGTGACTTTCTTGACTTGGAAACGGGTTCCCTAACTTTTGGTGCCTGAATTTATTGAGTGTAACAGCCAACTGTATTTGTATGTGTACCATGCCACCTCTTTGTCTTTCTCTCTCTATATTTACATGCATTGATGTAACTTGCTTCCTCTATTCCTCTTTGAATTAAAGGCCAGCACTATTTGATCCCCCAAACTATGATAACGAATATAAGTCATCATTTTAAGAGACCAAAATTGATACAAAAATTGATCCATTTTGTTTCTATTGTTTAGTAAACCGCAGAAAATATAATGAAACATTTTAAAATTGATAAAAGAATAAGTTAAATAATGATTCAAATGATAAGATATTTTCGGTAAAAAGAAATATGATAAAATACTCTTAAAATATTTAAAATTTTGATAAAAATACCAAACATACTTGTTGGCTAACATACATAAAAGCAGAAGCAATGATATTGGTATTTTTGTCAATTTTAAATATTTTACCATTTGTATCTTTGAGAATTATTTTTCTTAATTCCAAAAATTTTTATGATATTTTTTGGAATTTACTTTTCTATCACTACAAGAAATGCGTCCGTTATCGGTAAATTTTGTGGCGGACGTTACCGGCGAATTTTGGAGAGGGGGGAAATTACCAATGGATTTAGAGCAAATTTTGTCACCGAGAAAAGTTACTGTTGATTATAAAATATGATGCAAAATCTACCCGTAAATCCAGGCGCAAAAACTGAAAAAATGACCGCGAATATTATCGGCGGAATTTCCGGTAAGAATTTTAATGAAATGTGTTGTTTTTGTTATGGTTTTACTTGTTACCCACAGTAAATCCGCCGGTAATCATGATTATATCAGTTTTGAAGAGTGATTATTTCTCAACTCCTCCATGTGTAACCCTAACGTAGCCCCAAGTGTCTCTCTTCTCTCTCACCTCCGCCGTACCTGCTACTCAACCCGGCGTCGTCCACGTTCCGCAGTCGAAGCTGCATTGTAAGAGAAGGAGCTCTAGTCGCCGAGCTCGTGCTCTTCTCTCTCTTCCTGTCTCCGACTCACCGTTCTCCCTCTTCCCGTCGCCGACTCACTGTTCTCCCTGTCGTCTCTGCCATTAGCCCATCATAGCCACCATCGCACACCTCTTATTGTTACTGCCGTCGCGTCATTGCTGTTGCAGTTGGGTGTTCAGAGTTCAGATGTTAATCTCTTTTCCTCTTCGGTTCTGCATTTCTACTTCACTGTGTGCTTGGCTGTTTGCTGCGTTTTTTCTCTTTCTTTGTTGGTTAACTTCTAAAGTTTAGATTAATTAATCAATAATCACTGTTAATGCTAACTGCTGAATTTTAGATTAATTAATCTACAATCACTGCTATTCACTTGTTCTTGTTGTTCTTATTGCATATTCACCTGTGGAAACATCAATTTAGTTGATAAATTTCCTCTGAGAAGAAGAGATGAGAAATTCATTCTCTTTGATGAAAAAGATGCATAAGCTAAAGGGCTTCTTCCTTTATTTTTCTGCCATTTTCTTTCATGCTTTTGTTAGAGTTAGTAAGTTGAAGTCTAGTAAAGAGTTATTTAGAAACTGATTTCTGTTTCTGTTTTGGTAGTTTCAGTCTTGGTTTTCTTGACCTTGTGTAGCTTGTTATCTTTGTTAGTGCTTTCAGTATAAAGGCAAAAAAGTATACCAATTGAATGGATTATTTATGTCTAAACTAAACTATAGACTATGTTGAATATGTTTTGGAGCTCGATTTCTGAAATTTCTTGACAAATCTTAAATTGAATGGATTATTTATGTCTAGTATACCAATTGATTAACGATTTTGTCAACCCATGCTTGTTTTATGGTTTTATGGAGTTTATCCATTAAAATTTCAACCCCATTTTTAACCACCAATTGAAGATAGATTAATTGATGTGCTTCAATTACTTGTAGGTGAAGTGCGTAGAGAAAGCGCAGCTGAGATATTAGGATTGCATCCTTGTGGTTTTAGGCCTCAGCACTCAAGTAAACTTGGAAATGAGTTTAGGCTATTTATAAACAATGACCCTGAAACAAGACTAGGAGGGCTGGAAAGATAGGTATTTTTGTTCCAATAGCTTCTCACACACTGAATTATCTCATGTATCTTGGTTATCTAGATATAGTTATCTTGATATAGATTTTGTCTTGATATATATATTTCTTCAGAAAAATTTAATCTGAAGTACAAAAATATTAAAAAATAAATCTAAAGTATAAAAAATGGATAAAGTGATAAGTAGAGAGTTAATTAAGTTAATTACTATTGAATTTATAATTTATATTCTATTTAGGATTTAAATAAATCTAGATGTATATATATTTATGCATTTATCTGTGTATTTTCATACGTAATAGACCTATACGCCAAGCACATAAATAACTATGTTTGATGTAACACTCTGAATTTTGGGAGCTCAATCATAATATTATATACGCCAAGCACATAAATAACTATGTTTGATGTAACACTCCGAATTTTGGGAGCTCAATCATAATATTATACGTGTTTTATCTTATTTATTTAGGTATATATTTTCCTAAATTATTATAATCAAGTAAATCTTTTTTTTTATTAATTGAACTTATATTGATTAAGATTCTTATATCTATTTATTTATATACTGTAATTGAGTATGTTGTATTTTTAAAATATAAGTTTAGTAATTTCATCTTATATTTGTTCGAGCTTTATTTTAATTGTTTAAGTATATATACTTTGACAAATTATTTTATTATTATTATAGGTAATTAGATAAGCTTTTGATGGAATAGTTTTAAATTAAATCAGGCTCTTATTTTATATTATATATGTTATAATTGAATAATTTTATATTTAAAATAATATTTTGAGTAACTAAAAAGTAATGATAATTTAATCCTATAATTTGAATAGATTGAAAATTAAGGTTTTAGTTTCATGGAAAGAAAATTTATTTGGTTATATTTTAATTATCTTGACACTAGTGACTAAATTGATATGTATATATATCTATATTAGTATAGAAAAAGATTAAGGAGCCAATATATTATGACCAATAGGGAGCCAACACATAATTACGGATGGTAACTCATATAAATTTTGTATGCTAACTTAATCTTGTATATATGAATTATGGATGATAATTCATATAAATTTTAGATGATAATTTAATTATGGGTTTTCTAATGACTACTTAATCTTGGTTCCATAGCACTATTCATTAGTATATTGTTTTCTTAAAATAATTATATTACGATAGAGTGGCCTTGAATTACTAGCCTATCCTCAATTTCACTAAAATCCCCAAATTTACCCCAACCGAATTTTAACCTAATTCCTAAATTGGCAAACAACACAAACCCTAATTTCTAACACACTCCACTCAGCAGCTACACACACAACCCTAACTCACCAACCCACACACACGGTACTCACACAACTCACACACGCAGAGAAGAGAGGGAGATGGCGGCGCCGGCAAGGGAGGGCCGTTGCGCTGCCGTCGTCGTCGCTAAGGAAAGAGGGAGGCGGAGTGGGAGAGTCCGCAGAGAGAGAGAGACGGGGACGCGATTTGAGGGAGCTTCGCTGCCGTTGTTTGTCGCCACTACCGCGGTTCAGAGGAGCGGCCATCGCTGCCTCATCGCCGCCGTCATGTCTCGTTGCCATCAAGCCGCCGTCGATTGTGAACAGAGGGAGAGATAGATAACAACGGGCAGAGGAGGACAGAGGGGTTGTCTCTATCGCCGTTGAGCTCTGCCGCCGTCGTGCTCTGCCGTCGTCGAAGCTCTAACCGTCGCTGTCATCGGAGCTAGCCATCGTTGGAGTCAGCTGCACAGAGAGAGAAAACGATGGTGGGGGTGTGTGACCGCTATGTTGCCACCGCCACAGCCTCCAAGCCTCTGCTCCCCCACCGGCGAGTTTAGCCGCTGCCGGTGCCTATCGAAATCTGACGGTGCCCTTGCTCTGCTTAGCTGCTGCCATGGCGGTTGTTGTCAAGGTTCACCGGAACAGCGCCACTGCTTCTGACCATGGGGCTTGCTGCTGCAATTTTGCCACTTTCCAGCGTTGGCTTCCTTCCAACCTGCTGCTGCCATGGTTTGCCATTGTCAGAATTTGCCAAAGCCACTGCCATGCTTCAGCGCTGCTGCCAAGCTGGTTATGCCTCGGCCGTGAGTCACCAGCATCACAGCCTTGTCTTCTTTGCTTCTTCCGTAAGCTGCTGTTGTACCTGCTATTACTTAGATTTAAATACAAATACGTTTTTTATACTCGATGTTAGCATTGATTTAGGACTATTCTTGCGGTCGAAACTGTTGTGGAGGTTGCTGTCTAATTATCGGTGTTGCTCCTGCTCTATTAGTGTTGTTTTGGTTGATTGCGTCGCTGCCCCTAAATGTCGTCTGTGGCTTTGCGTTGTTTCTGCACTTCCAAGAGGTAGGGGGAGCTTTTCTAAAACTCTCTTTTAATTATGGAATTGTTACAATTAGATAAAGATTTTAATTGTACATTATGTGATTATGCTAACTTCGGTGAATTGTTTGAATTCAGTGATTGAAAATAAGACTTAAACAAGATAAAATTGAGTGAAGCCTCTTGGTGGGTGGATTAGAGGATTTTAGGTCACATATAATGAAAAGATGTTAACTTTTAATTGTTTAATTTAATTGTTAAATCCTTTTTGTATGATTGGTTTGAAAGTGATTGAGATTGAACTTGAACTTGCTTTGGATTGGTTGATTTTGTGAACCAAAGGTGTTGACTTTTGATTGAACCTTTTTAAAGGTGGTAACGCCCGAATTTAGGGTAGGTTATGCCCGATTTTCGTTAAAAATCTATTTAACAAAAATGGGATTCTAAGTTGGTGAATGTGAAACTAAGTGGATTTAAAGTTTGTTAGCTTGCGATTTGTTTATGAAATAGAATGGATAATTATAAATTGTTGAATTGTGTGTACATTGGGATTATGTTCTTGTGTTAGTGTTCGTTTGATACTTGCCCTTTGGTTGAAATTGGTGTTTTGGGTTAAATTATAAAAGTGGATGGATTTGGGTAATTAATGTAATTGAAGTTAAGGTCGGGTTTAGGCCTAAAATTAAATAAATGGTTGGGCCAAAAGTGTAAACGGATTAAAGAGTTAATTAGTAAATAATTGAGTTAGTTCAACAAAGTCAATATAGTAGGTTCAGCGCTTTTGGATTGGGTTGAGTCCTTAGGAAGGCAGGGAAAGATTAATAATTTCTTAAAAATAAGTTGGGGCAGGATTTCGAAGACAAACCGGCTGAGAAACCACTAATGGTTTATTAAACTATTTTACTTGTGGTTAAACTGAGCCTTTGGTTTAGCCGGTTTAACTAAGTTTTGAAATCTATTTTAAGTTAAGGAATGGTTCAGCCGGGTAACAAATGATTAAGTTATCGGCCGAATCGGACCAGATTCCCAGTTTGGTTTATTTTCGAAATTCTAAGTTAATAAGTGACCGGTTTAAGATAAATGACTATGTTAGCACCCTATGGCTACTAGTATTAGTATGTGAACTCTTATCAATGATAATTGTATAATAAAGTTAATGATCATGTCTCTTTTAAAGCTATGACTTGTGTATTTTATTATTGAGGTGATTGATAATAGGATTGATGATGAGTTATGACATTTGACTGCTTTATGCTTTGTAGACGGTGGTTTGTCACGCTCACATCGTTATGATTTATGAATGAGTGATTGATGATCAATGATATGATTTATGACTGATGATAATGATAATGATATATTGTGGGGACGCTCACTTTATAAGTGTCCGTTGACTGACATGGAATTTTCCCTTTGTGGACATCTGTTTTTCACTTGTATGTATACCTTGGCTTCTAGCCCAAATGTTAATATTTATAGTGTCCGCTGATTGGTGTGGTTTATCCATATGGACACGTATACGACTGATGCAAGTGGAAAATCATATTTGGACTTGCTCCAAGTAATGTCGGGTTGAGGGTAGTCATCCGACGCATAAGCTCGTGGCCTGCATAGGGTTAGACATGCATCATAAATTGTCTGCTGCATTCTCTGTGTTGTACTTGTGATTGTTGTGTCTGTTTTGCTCTTTGTTGTATTGTTGTGGCTTGTTTGCTTGTTTGTTTGCACGTTTGTTTGTTTGGTTTTCTGAATGTTTACTGTAGGTAGAAGTTGGATGGTTTGAATGTTCTTATTGGCTTGAATTGGACATGTGCGGATAATTCCTTTATCCTTCCCCTTGTTTGGAATTGAGTTGTTCCTTGGATTCACAGTGACTCTGATCTAACTTAGTGTAATAGTAGTAGACTCTTATAATAGGAGTTTAAATTTAAAGAATATTAAGAGAAAGTTTCTCAAATGGACATAGAAAATTCATTGGAAATTTAAGAACGGTTCATGAGGTTAGCTGTAATCACTTGCAAATTGAAAGAGTTTTTATAATGTATCATATTATAGCAATTCTGAAAACCCCTCTACTGAGACCGTGTGGTTTGTTCTCACCCCTACTTCCCACCATTTCAGGAAATTGATTGTAGGTACCCGTTTGAAGAGTTCAAGGATTTTGATGCATGAATTTTGCTGTCGCTTATGTTTCTAGTTTATCTTGTTATGTATAGGATATAAATAGTGTATTTAGAAATTTCCTCTGGCCTAGTATTCTAGTTTTATTTCTCAAGAGAGACAGGAGTCCTTGTATATATATAATAGTAATTCTTTGTGTACGTATATATTGTACTTGGTTCTTGAAGCCATGTATGGAATTCCGGAAACTCTCTTGTAAATTGTGTTTGTACAGTTAAAGGCTTCTATACTTATAAGTAGTATACAGGTGTATGGTTGTAGAGACTTGGCCGTAGATATAAGCATGCAATGCCGAAAGTCGGGTCGTTACATTTGAGCACAGAAATAATAAAGTATAACACAAATCATTTGAATTATAGTAAAGAAAAATATTTTTTTTTTCTTGGGATAAATGTATGAATGTATGTATATATGGTATTATATTATATTAATTTAAGTCCAACTACACATTTATTTGCTTTCTTAGTTGATAGGAGCTTAATTTTTTTTTTCATTCTTATTTAAATCTTTAAGAGTTTAATTACCACAACCGATTAAATAGTGTTTTACTTCATACGCAACTAAAAATATATTAGCTTTAAAGTTCATTAGAAATAATTATAAAATCTTTTGAGTCATCTACATTGAAAAACGAGGATTAAGGGAAACTTTCAAACTAAATATGTAATAAACTTCAAAAGTAAAGAGAAAATGGCTCAGACGATATACAAAAGCAATATATACTTATATGGTGATTTGGTTGTAAATGCCTACTTCTAATCTTAAAAAAAAAAAAAAGAGAATTATATAAGTAGGCTAATCCTTACGAAAAAAGTGATTAAAAATTGATCCTCAAATTGTTACTCTTCTATTGTCTGATCCATATATCCTTTGCGTTGCGTTTTTCGTTGTCCACATCTTCGCCAAATGAGAGGGTTGCGTTTGGAATTCAATGTTGCACTCAGTCTCACAACTATTCCCTTCTTTTACTTAGTACTTTCCCGTTTACTTACTTGGGGAGTTGGAGGTTGATGCTTTGCGAGTAGAAGAAAGCATTTATGATTCTAAGCCGCTGTTGGAATAAATTTTGCCCATCTCGCTAAGGAACATCACATGTTCTGTTATTTATTTTGTGGTCCCCTGCATATCTGTCATCATTTTGTTTTTTCATCTTTAATTTTTTTGTTTATCTGTTACATGTTGCACAAACTACAAACATTTCTAAGAATTTTTTTTACAACCGTTGGGTTAAACAACCTAACACAAACCATTTCATAGAAATTTTGCCCATTAATGAATTTTCATGAGAACGATGTTACTTGACATGTAGGTTACTCGTTGCAGTAACTAACATTATTTCCTAGGCTGAGTTAGTTAGTAGGCAGGTGAGTTAAATATTAAATTGGTCTTCGAAATTTGACTCACGTATCAATTTGGTCTTTAAATTTTAACTCGCCTCAATTGGACTCCTGAAATTTCACTCCGTGACTCACGTTAGCCCTTCAATGATTTTTCGTTAACAACATGCTGACGTGGCATGTTGATATGAACTGTCAGTGCCACATGTTAGAATTTGACTTGGCCATGTGGAATCAAGAGATGAAGTGGTAATCAGTGACACGTGACATGTTGATGCGGACAACAATACCACATGTCATGACCTAGTTTGTTTACGTGTCGGACCGCTATTTGTCCACGTGTAACTAGTATCTTTCATTGTATATAACCCAAATTGACCTTAAATTTCACTTTGAGACTTATTTTAGCCTATGAAATTGATGAATATAAATCAAATTGGTCCCTTAAATATTTTTTTTTAATTTTTTAATTTCATAAATTTAAAATTACTAATATTCTTGAAATCATTAATTTATCTCTATCTTCTACATATATTGTATTAATACATAATTTTTTTCATAAATACTGTTTATTTTTATCATACTTATAGAAAATTAAAATTTATCTTAATCTTATATTTAACTTCTTAAAAATCATTACCTCTAACTAATTAATTAAAGGAACTAGTTATATAAAGATTATTTCAAATGATTTGTTTGTAAAATAATTAAATAAAAAATTAATTTTTTATGTAGATATAAAACTCTTTTTATTTTTTTTTAATCAAATTTTTCTTTTTCAAATCCATCATCAAAATCAAACATGGCACACTTTCGTTCATAAACCAAATATACTGCTACATTGTTATTGTTAGGATTTGTCCAATTAATATATAGGTTATGTTGTTATATTTTTTATAAAATAATGTTTTGAATAAATTTTTTTAAACTAGTCTTTTCTATTGTGTGACAATTTTTTTTTTTGAATTTTCTTGTAGAAAAGTATATAAAAAATTAATAAGTTTAAAAGGTATTAATAATTTTGAATTTATGAAATAAAATAAAAAATCATTTTAGGGACCAATTTGATTCACACTTATTAATTTTAGGGGCTAAATGAGTCTTAAAATGAAATTTCAGGGGCCAATTTGAGTTATGTGTAAACCATGTTACAATATGCATGCAAGGTTTTTATGATTAGGTTTTGATGAATGACAACCATTATGGAATTGATGACAACCATCGAAAGATTTGAGGATCCACTTGAAAGCAAAACAACAACTACGACAAGAACACAAAGTCCGCAAGGTTGAAGACGTTTTAGAGTCTTAGGACTTAGGTAAACTCTTGTCAATAACCAAATTAAATTATCTCTCTCACACACT
>JASCZI010122131.1:2559-17105 GCA_036250425.1 Stylosanthes scabra | reverse complement strand
TAACTAAAGGGTAGTATTGCTTATTCCTTTATTCCTCGTGGGAACGATACCCACTCACCGTGGTATTACTTGTACGATTCGGTATACTTGCCGAATATGCATCAACCAGCGACAACGTATAATAGTTACAAATTGAAATTAAGGAAAACATACGTACCAGCAAGTCATCGGCGCGCTTCTCCACAATGGATCTGTCACGCTTGCGTGTGTGGGTCGCCCTGAAGACTTCTGCATCTGTGGGCGGGCGATCCAAGGACCTCGTCTACGGAGAATGTTGAACAGTTTATGTTAAGATAAAGAAGATGCATGATGCATGATATAGTTGAAATGATACAATTAAGTTATGAAAGCATTAACTAAAGAACAGCTGAAATTGTGTTACCATCTTAGCACGAGTCTTCGGAATGGTCGCAGAACCCCAAGTGTGCAGGTAGCCACCCTTGGAGGAAGCCCGGTTCGCCTTGCTACTGGCTTGGCGCTTCTTGAACCCGGGATCATTCGCAAACTTGTCCAGCAGTTGCTTCCTGAGCGTCTCACTCATCCACTTTAGCCGCTATAGCTCACCGCCCCGGAGATCCCGCATGATCAGCTGGTAACGCCTCCCTGCCCGATAGTCGAAGGCCTTCCGAATCTGCTTGCTCTCTGCTGCGGGCCACTTAAACCCCTCCTGCAAGTTCACACAAGTAAGTTACAAAACAGATTTATAGAAGCACGTAGAAAACATAAATGACATAAGAAGTAATAACAACTATACCGCCCACTTCTCGAACCACCGCTTCTGAACATCTTCCGGGATCTCGGAGTAATTGAGCCACGGCTCGTTCACCATGAGCTCGATAACTTCAGAAATCGCTTGTGTGCAATAGTTATTATCCGGATCAAATCTAAAAATAAGTAAAGCAAGTTTACATGTATATTTAAATGAAAAAGTTTATTTAGTTAATAAAAGTGCGTATACATACCCTTTCTGACCATCCCAAGTGATAGGAATCTGTACCCTTTGCTGGGCGGGAGGATCCGGCTGGGACGCATGCGAGGAATCCGCATTGAGCTGCGGCGATGCATCTACTTGCTGGGCATCAGGCGCAGCGGGCTGTGGAGAAGGCGCAGCTGTGGCGGGAGGGATGGTAGGAGCAACCTGTGAAGTACCGGGTGTGGATGTAGTAGGGGAGGGTGACAGAGTATGCTCCGAGCTAAGAGCCGCTCTCCTTCTACCTCGATCGCGACCGCGGAAAATTTTGGCAAAGTTTTCCCTAACTTTAGAGGCATACCCAAACTTAACAACATCAAAATTTTAACAAAACAAGCAATTCAAATCAACAACAACTTACACAATAAAGTAACCCTAACCATTCTAATGCACAACCCCTTATAACTCCGCAATTTTCCAGCAAACAAGGTTTTTCGAGAAGGCGCCACTAGACCACCTTCTCCCAGCTCCAACCTAAAACTCTACCCTACGAAAATTAAGTCCTCAATCTTTGTATGTAACTTAATAAATTTGAAAACATAGTTACCAACCTCGTGGTCGCATGTCCCAAAGCTTGAAATTTGGATCCGCCACAAAGTCACCCCTACAATGCCTTGCTTGTCAAAAACCCACACCGATAATGAGCACTACGCAACTCGGTCTTATTGTTCCTTTCTCCTTCCTATATCCCCAAACTCATGCACAAAGTATGATTAGTAATAATACAAAACCAAATTCATGTGTCCATGAATGTTAAAAAAGGTATAATAAAGCACAAATACTTAAAAAAAAAAAAAGAAAAGGAACCACATGTTACATGTTACAAAATTTCAAACTCAACTGAAAACACTAAATTAAACACTTAAGGGTAGAATTCATATGAAAAATTAAACACTAAATGCAATGCTACATGTAAAAAAATTTCAAACTCAATTTAAAACACTAAATTACACACTAATGGGCAGAATTCAACATCAAAAAAATTAAATACTTTCATATGGACACAATTCCAAACTACAAATCAATTATTTAAAATTTACATTTTGAAGTTACATAAAACCCTAAGAGAATTTAAATCTTTTTGGGATATAACAAAAAAGTAAAATAAACCCTAACCTGTGGTGGCTGCAGGGGACGTTTAACGGCGGCGGCGGCGGCGAGGACTCCGGTTGCAGGGCGGTGGAGATGGCTGAGGCAGAACCAAGGAATGTTGAGAGAGATGGAACCAGCAAAGACACAGAAGGAAGGGAGGCGACGAAGACCACTTACCTGCGACGGTGGTGGTGGCCGGGAACGACGCCGGAGGTATTTCTTCCTCCTCCTGGTGGCGGCTCAGTCTTCCCTTGTGAGAGGCAAAGAGAGGCAGCGACGGCTTCCACAGAGCGCGGCGTCGTCTTCTCCATCGTCGACAGCGCCGTCTGGATCTCTCGTCGACGGTGGGGGTGGCCAGCTGTGAGGGGGGCGCCGTTAGGGTTTTGGGGAGGGAGTTAGAAGAGAGAGAGAGAGACGATTCTTCGAATGAAAAGGGGGCTGCGTCGAAGAGGGTTTATTTCGAAGATTCCGTCAGATTTTTCGTGGGACAAGTCCGACGCAAACAAGTTCGATACTTAGCAAAACGCTGCGTTTAGTTTTTTTCCTTTTCCGTCGAATTTTTCGTCCGGCTATCCGACGCAAAATTACGCGCCAATCCAAAATACTTTTCCTCCAAAACTTTTCGTCAACATTTGCGTCGGATTCTCAAAGCCGACGGAAATTAGCTCGTCAAATTCTCTATTGGAGGTGTCCGACGGAAACTTCGACTAAAAATCCAACGAAAATTCCGTGGGATATAATCCGACGGAAAATCCGACAGTAACTAGCGTATTTCTAGTAGTGTAGAAAAGCTTTAATTATGGCCAAAAATTTCAATCTCAATAAAGTCATTGTGGAATCGGATAACTTACTACTGGTTCAAGCTCTCAAATCTGGATAAACCATCTCGGATGCAAATGCGATCTTGCAAGATATTCATCTCTTGGTGCAGGAGATTCCGAATTGTCATTTCGCTTGGACACCTCGAGAAAGGAACGAGTTAGCAGATCGTGTTGCTAGATTCACAGCCTCCAACGAGCTTCGGTTGAATTGGGCAATTGACCCTCCATCCCAAATTCAGCAAGTTCTTCGCAAAAAGCAGCAGAGGATTCCCATTCTCAATCTCCATAGTTAATTTCCAGCCAATCTTGATGACATGTAGCTTGAGTACTCTTGTTTTGTTTCAATCAGGAGTATCCTCCAGGTGGTATCTTCTATATTCAATAGGTAAAGAGTAGCAAGTATTTTCAAGGAGCATCTTCCTGGTGACATTCCCAGACAAGGCATGTTGTGTGCATCTGTTTTGGTTTATTTCATATCTGGAGTTGGCTTTTGGGCTTTTTCCGTAGCCTTTAGAGTAGGCTCTCTATTGGTCAATCACAGATGGATGGTTTTGTGGCGCTCTTCGTCACCTCATTGGCAGTCCCCCGGCAACCTCTGGCAGATTTGGGTGGTTCCCACTCTGTTCGTGCAGGGGCAGCATTGGGTGTGCTGCTGGGAATCTCCAATTTCCTTCCCATCTTTTGAAGTCGCAGCCAATCCTGAAGCCTTCATCAAGCACATCGTCGAGCTGGGCATCTACCTTCGTTGGTTGGTGGGTTCTGGGTTTACCATAATAGGGTAGGTGAGATGCTTGAGTACGGGATTTTTTTCTTGGCTCAGGTGTTTCTTTTTTGGACATATCAGGTGTTTCTTAGTTCGTTGAGTTTAGTGGTTTGGAGTATTGTGGGTGTGGGTTTAGGACTCGGGTGAGACAAGTTGTGGGGTGGGTTGGGTTTTCTTGTAGAGCTTAGGCCCGGACCAAAAAAAAAATCAGAATAACAATGTCAAATACCAAAAAAAAAAAAAATGCCAACGTGAATATAATAAACACACCCAAAAATCAAACTCATATGACGCTTATTGCCTCTCAATCAGTATCCATTTGTGCCATTTTCATTGTCCATCGCACATTAATCCTTGAATCCTTGAATGAGGCGCCACTTTACATAGCTCTTTTCTCCACTTTCTCAAATTGCCACTGATTCATTAGAGTAATCACTTGAGTCTGCATTTCTCCCAGTCCCACAGAGACCCCCCTTTAAATATCATATTATTTCTACCCAGCCAGATTAACCATATTGTTGCAAAAAATAAAGTAATAATCCATCTCTCCTTTCTATTTTTCGGCAAGGCAGCAGATTCCCAGCTCTCAAAGGAAGATTTTGATTATCCTAGACAGACCCAACACAGTTGCCATTTTTTTTTAATGTTTTATTAAAAAAACCCTAAACCCTAAGCAGTGAATATACCCTAAACCCTAAATTACACCCTAAATTACACGTATCTCGTCGTCAAAGGGGACGAAATACGTTTTGAGATACGTTCAAACTTATCTCGTCCGCTCTGACGACGAGAAAAGTAATAGGAGGGCATTTTTGTAATTTTTCTACGGCGTATGCATTTTTGTAATTTTAGAATTTTTTTAATTTAAATAAATAAAAAACCCCTCAAACAAGGCTAGGTATTACTATAATCAAAAGGCATGTTCACATCGATTAAAATAAGGAAATGAATCTAAACCATGGTCGAACAAATCTGTGATGTCTGCATTCACAACATTTTCTGTAATTAAAATTTAAAAGAACATTGACTTGTAAGTTGTAATGCAATGAACCGAGTTTCCTTCTGAAGTGGGCATCTAGATCGTCTTTTCAATAAAAAAAAATTGAAAATTGTTAGTAACAGATGCTATACATTATTAGCATATGGAGCAAATACAATAGCATAGTCTTAGCATGACAAGTAGTGTGCACTGTGCAGGTTAAAATTAAATGGCAAGAATACCCAAATACCCAAATGTATCTATGATAGATAACATGAGACATAGTCATGAATACACATTAAAGGTTTAAAACTTGCCCCATAGAAATAGAAGTAAAATTCCATTGAATGCATCCACAAACCCATCAATTGAGTTTTATTAACATTTAAAAAGAAGTCAACATGTCTCGCATTGCATAGTGTTATGTAAGAGGATAACAACGTGACAACAAAGGTATGCTTACCATGTGAATTGAATGCACATGGGGCTAGACAAATCTGATCAGCAAGATCATAGCAAAATAATAGTATCAATTATGTTGTTAAATAAATATATTATTAGGTCAACGGTTTAGAAGTGATAAATTCCAGCACACAAACTCCATCTTATTTGTCTATTAATCTCAACTATCATTTACCAGTAAAGAAATGTTCATACGAACAACTTCAGCCATATAAACTACAAATGTAAATAGATAATTTGATTTACACAATTTCACATCAAACAGCATAAGTAGAATAAATCACAAAAGTTTATCAGAATATGCAACATTATCTCATGTCTACCCTAAATTCAAATTCCAAAGCAACAATTGAAATTGTACTTGGACAATGCTGATTCAGAGATTTTTTTTCAGTGAATTTAATTTGCAATGAAACATGAATAAACACAGCATTACAAATAACATACTCAGTCAGAAGAGCACAACATCATTACAAATACTAATGTAGTAATTTTCCAATATAAGATTAAAAAACAAAAATTACTCATCAGATAACATCAACACCTTCTAAGAGACCACCAAATTGTTTATTAATACATCTCAGATGTTTATTAATACACATCTCAAATGATCTAAGTAAACATTTATGACACTAAATTGAAAACGCAATTCAAATCATGCAACACAAATGTTTCCATAAACTCCACATCTACATTCAACAACTCAAATTAACCATTCTTGCCTATTTTTTGTTTCCACTGCCGCCAGCACCTGCATCCTGACCTGCAGCTTTCTTAGCTGCCTTCTCTTGCAGCGCCTTTGCATCTCTGCACATTAAAAAATGAGACGATGTTTCAACAAAAAGCATCACTCAAGCTCAAGCTCAGCACGTCAAAATGGATCGCGAAAAAGAAGATAAAAGATATAACCTAAATACATATTGATATGTTCATTATAATTCGGAGAAAACGCTCGAGCAATGAGCTATGACGTGGTTACTTAACGCACAGCTCAGTTACAAATGTCTCCTAATTGTCTTATATATGCCGAATTGTTGCAGGATGTTTCATATTCTGTAACTGACTATTTTGAATACTAAGACTAGACTATTCTTTGAAACAACAAAAGGTAGAAAATCTTATTCCCTGATTATTACTCTATGAAGATTATTTCAGAGTGCTTTTGCAGGTAATAATGCAGCCTTTGGAAGCTGCGACCAACGTACCAATGATTGACTAAAAGACAGAAGGACTATAACTCGGCTCAAGTAAGTTGCAAGAACACATGAAAAGCGGTTGAAAAGTTTGAGTTATTAAACACATCAACTAACCTTTCCCTGCGTTGCTCAGGGGTCAACCCATCACTCTTTTGCTTTGATTTTGAACCGTTTCTAGCCTGAGCCCTTTCACGATCCTTTTCCCTCTGGTTACCGCGTTAGCTATAGAATTAAGCCAAACAATGCAAAGGAAACGATGTGCCATAAAAGAAAATTGTTAAAAATTTGAAACTTGGGTTCTACCCGGTTTCTTTCTGCATATTCAAAATTCACGTAACTACTAGGTTCCCAGAATGCACAATTGATATCAGAGCAAAATTGGCTCAATTTTCACTCGAACTTTTATTTGTGACGAACGGAACAAAAAGTCAACCTAAACCATAAATTGACAAGTATCCGTGAAATAATGGCAATAAATTTGAAATAGATAAAAGGATATGAGTCATTGTTATTGATTGATTCTTCGACGACGAAGCGAGATTGGAGACGACGAAAAACCCTAAATATTTGATAACGGGAAAAAGTCCAAAATCATTCCAAATCATTATAATTAACGGATAAAAAACACTTAAGCAAATCAAACAAAATTAAGAGTAAGTAGCATAAAGATCGGAGAGGGAAAGAAAGAGAACGCACCTGATCGAGAAATCAAGCGAGATTATTATGACCGCAGAGGTGAATGGAGGGATATAGGGAAAGGGTGTGAATATTTGCTGACTCTGTAAGATACCGAATGGAGTTTTTGTTTTTTTCCGCCCTCAATTTATAGGGTTTCTTTAAAATGAAAATTAAAAATTCAATATTTACTGTTGAATACTCAGGTGTAGTTGAGTTTATGTAAAATTACTTATTAAATATGATTAGATAATTTGACATATTTGATTAGAATACAATATAACAATTTTAAAATAACAACTTTATATAAAATTAACAGCATCTAAGTTTTCAACAAAGTATAAAAGTACAAATATTTAACTGTCAAAAATTCACTTAACTTTGTAGTGTCGTTTTAAATTCATAATAATAAGTTTGTAAAAACGAGGGGCCATGTTATCTAATTAATTATTTAAAAAACCTTAATCAAGTTTAAATAATCAATATTTTAAAAAGTTAATAAATTGTAATCAATTTATAAAAGTGATTAATTGGATTGATAAAAGTGGGTTTTAAATTCGGTCAACAAAATTTATTTTAAATAATTGATTTTAATAAATATCCTGTTTGTTGAGTAAAAACTAATTTTTTTTAAAAAATAACACGTTAAAAATTCATTTTTTTAAAATGAATGATTGAAAAAGATTATTTTTTAAAATCGGTTATTTTTTTTATAATCCGATTAATAATCAGTTTTATCATTTTAAATCAATTTAGTTCACTAACCTAAACCTAAATCAAATTTGTAATTAACCAATATATAATTTGATTATTTCACTATCCTTCACATATGCACCCCTAGTAAAAACGCCGGTTTTTCTAAATTTGAACTAAAACACAATTTTTTTTCCACAAAACATAGACATTTACTCATTTATTGGTAAATTTGAATTACTATTTTTATTAGTTTGATTTTTTTTATATTTTATTTAAATCTAAATATGAGTATTTCATTAGTGATATTTATATTTATGTTTTAAGGTTGACAAAAAGTAAATAAATAATTAATTTAATAAGAGTTTTTTTTTTTTAATTTCTGATCCAATTTCGTACGTGGCGAAATAGTATCATAACTTTTTCTTATTCTATTTCATCTATGAGGCCTAAATTACGTGTTTGTGAAATTCGAAGATATTATATAAAATAGTAAATATTTGTATTTTCGTATAAAATGTTAAATATAATATTTTTATTTATTATAAAAGGCTAATTTATATGCTTCTTTTGGTGTTTTATATTTTAATTTTTTGTAAGTGTAAAATGTCAAAATGCTACTGAAAATGAAAAGTTTATATGGCACGAAAATAATCTTTAAAATACGAACCATAAATAACCCATTGAAAAATTTAAAGAACTTACAAAAATAATCAAATATTAAATATATATTTTCAAAACAAGCATTTAAAAGTATATTTTGATGCGGTCAATTGTAAGATTTATAAGAAAAATAAAATATATTTATTTTTAAAATTTAGTGATTTTACGTCAAATGAATATTTATTTAAAAAATTCCTTATTTTGAATGGCTGAATTTTTTTCATAAATAAAATAAAATAAAATATTCTATAGATTTAATTTTGCTGCATTTTTGCACCTTTCAATAGCCATCCAAATGTTTTTACGGAAGTTCGAATCAAATAGATAAGTCATTTGCTAAATACAAAAATCGTTTGCCACATATAAAAAATAGGAAATTTTTTTAGTGTTTTGTGTGTATTTCTAAATAATTTAGGGAATTTTTTGTGTATTTTTAAATAATTTAGGAAAAAATACTAAAACTATCCTTAAAAGATTCAAGCGTTGATGACAAAACTACATATGAATAAAAAAAATGAATTTTCTATCCATGAGTTTTGTCCGTCAAAACTATCCAAATAATATGTGAAAATTACCCATACTGTTATGTTAATTGTTGATATTTAAGTAGTTTTGACACAAAACTCATCTTTCATAGATAAAAAAAACTCAATCTCGAATCTTTCGTGAGTGATTTTGATAATTTTTCTTTTATTATTTATATTTTTTAAAGTTATTTTTGTCAATTGCAGAAACTTTCAAGTATCAATTTGATAATGGACCTTTTTTACCCTACTTAACTTTTATTTTTTAAGTCACCAAAAGATATGTGAAGTTTTCTATTAATTATGATTGAAATGAAAAAAAAAAATTTCACATATTGTTTTTTTAGTTTTTACACATATACTCCCAGAAAATAATTACCATTACTGCATCCACTCTTTTCTTAACATTTTAATCCTACACTATTAAAATAAAAGAAAATTATATATGCAAATGGTGAAATGTTAAGTTGTGTCTTGCTTCTTATGCATTTCAGCTAGGTATTTCATTTATTCTTTCTAAATTTCATGTAAAGAAAAAGCTGAGAAGATCTATTCCCATATTTTTTTTGGATCGTATTTAGAGATAGACAGATCTATTCCCATATACTTATATGTTCCACACTATCAAAATTTTTTTTTTACAATTTAATATCTCATTTCAAAGCAACTATATAGTTTTTCATCAACATTCGTTAGATGAGAAAATGTCTTATTTCCTTTTGTCCATTTCCCTTTAATTCTCCTTTTACATTTCATTCATTGTCTACTACTCTTTTAGACTTTTATTTATTTGGTTAGTATGTATCTTAATAAAACACGAACACTAGGAGACATATATTTAAAATATATTTGTTACTATGTGTTATGTTTCATAAAATAGATAGATAAGACACATAAAATTTGAAAAAAATATATGTTCCTCTTTTTCTTGAAAAAAAAAATATCCTTTTCTATTTTCACCCCACCGTCTTCCTCGCCATTTCCGTCAACATCCATGCTTTTTCTTTTCACATTCGGTCAAAACAAATTGAAATAAAAAAAATCAAAGACTAAAAAGTTCAAATAAAAAATCATATTCATAAAAAAATCGACAAAATCTAAAAGATCATATACATTGACTTAAAGTTTGTCTTTCAGTGTGCATTTATATGTATATGTTATCTACCTATCTATTATCTATTATTTATTTTTATTATATAATATTAAAATCGAATTTATACATTTAATAATAGAGCGTTAATATAACACTGAGAGTGTTTTTCAGTATATATTTTTTAATTCATTCAATTAAATTAATTATATTATTAATATGGATATCAATAGAATTAATCAATTAATTTGAATTATTATAATCAATTATTATTATTTTTTATATATATTGGTGTTACTATATTTAAAGAGATGTAATTTGGTTTTTTTAAAGAAACATTATCTATATTAATGCACTTAATGGTTTAAATCTAAATTGGCTTCTTTCATCTCACGAATAAAATTCACTTAAAATCAATTTCTATAATTTAATTTTTTTTAAGAAAACATTATCTATATGAATGCGCGTAATAGTTTAGTAATTAGAAATAAGTATAAAATGTATCTAATAATATATATTTACTTAAGCTAATGCGAGAATTAGTTACATAAATCATATATGAATAACGAGCAATTATTGACTTTCTTTTTTTTTTTCTTTCATCCCACGATACTTTTTTTTCCCTTCTTTCTTCGGTCCTTGCCGTTTGCCCCTTATTTTTAAACAAATTTTTTTTTCTTATTTCTTAAACAAATTTGCATAAAGTGATTTGACTAATACGTTTGGTTTCTTCTAAAAAGCACATATCAATCTAATTAATACATTTAGCTTTTCTTATTGTTTATATTTTGATATATTTTTCTTAGTCATTAAATCAAATCAATTAACGAATTAACATAAATATTGTCAAATCAATTGATGAAATAAATTAATAAATTAATATCACTCATTAATATCAAATTTTATATTTTTTTATTTTAATAGTACCATATTTTAATTAAACTATAAATACCATTTTAATATTTAACGTCATTTATATTATTATTAATGTCTATTTAAAATGATGTGTTTTGTCTTTTTTTAATTATTTATATGCTTTTTATACGGAAATATACTAATAATAATATGTCATGTAATGATTTAATTTAAATCACATAATTAAGGTTGTCGATTAAACAGAGTAGCCTGACCATTTAATTTAACATGCCGCTTAAATCCAATTTATTCACAGGATACAATTTTTCTATCTGGATTGTTTATGGCTAGCCCGATGGGTTAAACAGGTTAGCCTGTTCCAAAAATGATATTTTTTGAAAAAAGAAAACCTTGAAATATAATTAAATTTTAGATCTCACTATGTAAATTTTTTTTGAAAAAAATTAAAAAAAATTAAATGGGCTAGAAAATTTAGCCCACGAGATGTCCTATTTAATCGAAATTATTCAATTATCCCGTGTTTTTCATGGGCCTTATTTTTGGGAAAAGTACGCCCGTCAATGACTGTTTAGGCTGGCCCGACAGGTTCTGTCCATTTAATAGCCTTATAACTAATCTTATTTATACATCTTTAATTTTTTTTTTATCAATTTACCGTTTGAGAACTCGCTAAATTTTCGCAAATGCAAATTTATCGTTTGTTGTTGTATTATATTGAAAATTATTTTTGTTTTATTTTTATTTAACATGAGTGTATATTTGATATATATGTTAGATTTTATTTGAATTATATATAACACTATTTTAAATTTTGTTTAATTATATTGATTTATATTATATTTTATAATTTTTAAATGTAATATACGTGTGGATATATAGACATCCATCTTTTTGTCGGGATAATTAAAAGCATGGATGTCTACTTATGGGCACAAATTGGTCTATCTAAGCCCACTTTTTTTTATAGACCAAAATTTTCCAGCCCAATTTGTTTGTGGTCAGTTCAACGAATTAAACGGATTGACCTATTTAATTAATTTCATTTATTTTTTTATATTTTTAGAAACAATCCAAATTTTAACTAAAATAAATAAAAATTTGGACAAAAGATGCCATTTTCTTATAAAAAAATCTTGAAAAACAAAACTCTTTAGTGTATAAATTGAGTTTTTAGGTCGAATTTGAAAAAAAAAAGTTTAAAATAATATTGGTTATTTTTTGAAAAAATTAAAAAGAAAACACGCTAGCATAACCGTCATTTTCACCGGTTAATTAAGCTCTGCCCGTTTAACCCACATTTTTAACGGAAACGATGTTAATTTGGCTTGCCCCGAGCTGACCCAACCTGCACAATCCTGAATGAAGCGTGTTTTTTCAATGGTTGTGGACAGTGGGTATGGGTGATTGCTGACCCATCCATTATCGGCCCCAAATTTTAATAAATATAATTTAATTTAATTTTTTTAAAAAATTTATATATAATTTTATGGTTATTTTAATAATTTAAAAAGTTTTAGATGCTATAATAACTAACTTTTTTCGTTTCTCAAACTTAATTAATCATGTTATGAATATTCTTATTTATTTTATTTTAATTTGTTTATTTCATGTGTATACCTGTGAGTTTGAGGCAGGTATATATATATATATATGTCTGGTTTGGGTATAAGGCAAAAATTTAGATACATGTAGGTAATGAAAAATGACAGTAATGAAGGCAATGCATGGATGTTTTTAGAACGGGTATAGGTTTTTAATTATTCACGTGACCTTCCTCATTTGTCATCCCCATTAATAAGCCTAAACTTTTTAAAAAGGTCCGTCTATTTTAGACGGGTAAATAGGGCTGAATCGATGAGTTTGGTCCATTTTGACAGTAATATTAAATAGATATCCGTAATAAAAATATGCGAAATAGTGACGAAGATATTTTTATAAATAAAAAAAAATAGAAAAAGCTATATACTTTTTTAATATCCATTATCATCTGCTCACAAGTTATATATTATTTTAATTATTTTATATATCACTAAAAGTAATACTAAATTATTTTTATAATTTAATTTTTTTGAATTTTTCGTACAAGACGGGAAAATAAACTAATTGTAGTTGTGTTTTAAAAGAAACTGTGTGTCAATCAAATATCCTTTTAAAATAGAAAGTTAAGAAGCCAAGTCATAGTAAGTTACGTGTCCCATTTTAAAGTCTAGACAATAAATCAATTCTCTCTTCACCAGAATGACGTTCTTCTGGAACCTCTATAATTAAGTAGTGGGAGAGGCAAACTTTTTTCTTTGCTTGGATTGTTATAGTAAGTTACGTGTTCCATTTTAATGTCTAGACAATAAATCAATTCTCTCTTCGCTAGAATGACGTTCTTCTGGAACCTCTATAATTAAGTAGTGAAAGAGGCAAACTTTTTTTCTTTACTTGAATTGGGATGGACACCAACTTATTTTCTCAAATGAATAAAGTAGATATTGTTATAAACAGAGAGATCTGAGTACATAAATACGGGTTTTGTATATTGTAAATTTTATATAATAAATTATAATGTATAGCTATTTATAGGTAAAAGAGAAACATAATAATAATAGTTTTGTTAGGTGTACACATAAACACATGAAACACATAAACCTTCCCCATTTGCACCCAGGCGCGTGAATTTCACGAAAAAAACCCCTCACTAACGCGCCTCTTACACGAGCCAAAACCACAGCTTCCTTCCCCACCCACGTTTTTTCCTACTGTTTCTTCTTCTTCTTCTTCTTCTTCTTCTTCTTCTTCATCATCACCTCTGCTTCCACCTCCTCCTCCTCTTCTTCTTCTTCTTCTTCTTCCACTTTCATCTGCGCCTCCACCTCTGCCTTGTTTTTATCTTTGCCTCCATTTCGTACTCCGCCTACACTTCGTACTCCGCATCCGCCTTCGTCTCCACTTCGTACTCCTCTTTTTTTTTTCTTATTCCTCCTCCTTCTTTTCCTTTTATGTTACGTTGTTGTTGTTGTTGTTCTTCTTCTTCTTCTTCTTCAACATGAAGATGAACAGAATTTGAGCAGAATTTTAAACCAATTTGAGCAGAATTTTCATATCTAGATGAAACAGAACTTCCAATTTGAGCATAATTTTCATATGTAGATGAACAGAATGTTAAACCAATTTGAGCAGAATTTTAAACAAATTTGAGCAGAATTTTCATATCTAGATGAACAGAATATTAAACCAATTTGAGCAAAATTTTCATATCTAGATGAAACAGAACGTTAAACCAATTTGAGCAGAATTTTAAACCAATTTGAGTAGAATTTTTATATGTAGATGAACAGAACGTGAAACCAATTTGAGCATAATTTTAAACAAATTTGAGCAGAATTTTCATATCTAGATGAACAGAATGTCAAACCAATTGAAATCAATCAAACATGAATAAATAATTCACAGAATTAATTGCACCACATAATGACTACAAAAACAGACTCACAAAAATGAGCAGAAAAAAATTTAAAAAATAAGCAGAATTTATATCCATGATGAGTAGAAAACGTAGCACTATATAATATCAAAATCAAATCTCACAAATGAAAATATTCTTGTCAATTCTAAAATAAATTGAAATCAATCAAACATGAATAAATAATTCACAGAATTAATTGCACCACATAATGACAACAAAAAACAGACTCACAAAAATGAGTAGAAAAAATAAAAAAAAATGAGCAGAATTTATATCCATGATGAGCAG
>JASCZI010122130.1:5076-15501 GCA_036250425.1 Stylosanthes scabra | reverse complement strand
ATTCAGCAAGAACAAGATAAGAACATAAGAACATGAAAGCTAGAAATGAGAAATAGAGAAATAGATGAAAGAAACAAGTATAGATTGCATTAATTAAACAAGAAAAATAATTAACAAGCCTTCAAACATGAATTAAAGTAAAGAGTTTGGCTAGTGAGGGCTGGAAATTGGAAGAGAAAAATGAAGAACACTATGAACTAGAAGAGAGAAAATGAGAGAGATGGAAAACTCTCACAAATTCCTCCTAAACTATCTAAACTATGAAATAATCCTAATTGGTAGTGTGTGGTGTCTAGCATCCCTTGTGCTTCAGCTACTCTCCCTTTATATAGAGTGAATTTGGGCATTAAAGAGGCTTGGCCTAGGCCCCAAGACATGAAATTCCAATTCTAGCCTTCAATTTGGGTGTTTTTGGGCTGCAGGATGCGTGTGCAACATCCCAAGTTGCGCAAGCAACTTTGCTGTTAATAGAAGTTGGCTGCACAACATTAAGAGTTGCGTGCGCAACTTATGCTTGGCAGCAGAGTTGCTTGTACAACATACAGAGTTGCGTGCGCAACTTTCTTAGTTGCTTATGCAACCTGCTAGCAACTCCACTAGAAACTTCTTCCCTTTCTCAGCTTCTCTTCATGAATCCTTTGCTTCCAATGCTTTCTTTAGCCTTTTACAAACATTTCTCAATCCCTAAAATCCTGAAATACACTAGCAAACATATCAAGGTACCAAGAGGGATGAGATTATACAAATTTCACTCAATTCTAAGGCTAGTTTAGCATGTTTATCAAGCTTAGAATAATCATGGCAAAAGTTCACGAACATGGTTATTCACAAGCAATTATGTGGTTTTAGGTTGACAAACCCATCAAATATAACGCATATTTTATCATGAAATATAGGTTCATCATACCTCCTTTGGGATTTGGAAGAGGTTAGGATGGTAATGGACTTGAGGTAGAAGGTTGGGATTGTGGGTTGGTGGTTGGTTGATTGGTAAATTTATGGAGCAACTCGGTGATATGAGAAAGTTGAGATTCAAATCTATTTTGAGTTTCTTTCATCTCCCTACTTTCTTGTTGATAGGCACGGAGGGTTTCTTCATAATTGGGTGGAGGAACATTTGGTGGGGGTAGGTTTGTCTAGTGTGAGGTGGTTGGCATCTTGGGTTTGTGGGTTTTGTGGTTAGTTATATGTGTATGGTTGGCGGAATTGGGTCTGCTGCGGTTGTTGAGGTGAGTTCCATCGATTCTGCTGGTTATCACGCCACCCTTGAGGCTGTGTGTAATACTGTTTGTTGTTGGGTGGAGATTGCTGGTTTTCATAGAAGTTGTGAGATGCCGCAATGGTATGGTCCTCTTATAATTGGGGGCATTCATCTGTATGATGTGAATTGCATGAACATATGCCGCAATGCTTGACCGGCAATTGTTGAGAAGTATTGGCTTGTTGTGTCAAAAGCTTTGGGGTTGCTGCTTGTCCTTCCTTAATCTCCTTTAATATAGCAACTATATCAACCAAAGACTTCACAAGGATGGTTGATTCAGAAGGGGTAACCTCGAAAACACCTTTTGCAGCAGATGTGGCCCTTACTTTAAAGTGCTGGTTGTTATCGGCCATCGACTCTATCAATTCCCAAGCTTCTTCGAGCGTTTTGTTCATCAAAGCTCCTCCTGCGAAGGCATCAACCATGGCTTTATCATTTGAAGTCAATCCCTCGAAGAAGTAATTTATTAGAAGGAGGTCAGAAATTGCATGATGAGGACATGAGGTCAATAGTTTTTTAAAATGCTCATAGTACTCAAATAGCGTTTTCCCATGCAGTTGAGTGATCCTAGAAATCTCCTTTCTGATGGCATTAGTTATTGATGGTGGAAAGTACTTTTCGAGGAATCTTCTTTTAAAAACCATCCAATCCGCAGTCACTTCTCCGGACAGAGTATGATACCATTCTTTGGCTCTGCCCTCCAAAAAGAAGGGGAAAGCAAAGGCTTTCACTGCATCCTCATCACCCCCAGTCCTTCAGGTGGTGGCACAGATTACATCAAAGTCCTTTAGCTGTTTTATCGGGTCCTCACCCGGCATCCCATGGAATTGCGGAAGCAAATTGATCAAACCAGATTTCAATTCAAAATTCTCATTCAGCTCCAATAATCAAACTGGCTTATTTTTCAGAGCCATACTTGCTCCACCCATTTGTTTCAAAGTAATCCTGGAAAGGTCTTCCATGATGGAGGTACCTGTATCAGAAGAAGAAGGTATATCAAAATTGAAATCAGAATTAGATGAGTAAGAGGAATTGTTTTCGGATGCCAGAATTTTGGTTTAAGAACGCAAGTTGTTCTCAAACTCAATTTTACGCCTAACTTGCCTTGCACGTCTAACGGTTCTTTCAATCTCAGGATCAAAAAGCATCAAGTTAGGATTAGAATTCGACCTTAGCATTCAACAAACAATTCATAAATGAAAATAAGAAACTATTTACGAAACTAACAATTCTATCCTAAATATCTACAAACTAACATATTCACAATATCAACATATCTACAAACAACCATGAACAAGCACACATGTTTTCAATTCCCCGGCAACGGCGCCATTTGACAGACCCCCGCGGCCGCTCTCGCGACCGGTTCGGAATTCCTTGATTATAAAAACACAGAGTATCGTTGTAGAGGAATCCAAACCAGATGTGAGAATGACAGTGGGGTTCGTCAACTAGAAAGGTGTCACAAAGCTTGCAACCAATTAAAAATACCGAGTATTAAACTCGGGTCATTCTCCCTAGGAATTAAAATATTGTGGCTCGTGAATGGTTGAGAAAATATCGGGATTGCAATGGTTGAGTATTGGTAACAAGAGCAAAAATGAAACAAAGGTAGATCTTATTATGATAAAGGGTGCTTGGTCTTGGGTTGAAGTATAATGTGTCCCTATGATCATCACTAGTCCCAATTATGAATGGTTGTCTCGTAAGGCACACAAACCCACTCTGTCAGACGGTCGAATGGGTGGAATTAACCCCGTTCCGAAAGTCCTATGCATACACAATAACGTAGAACCAAGGTCTCAATAGAACTCGAGTAAATCCCGCGTCACCAGGAAGAACTCACCAGTGGTGCACGTTGCATCGAATTGAGTCTCTCTCATTTAAGGTTCACCCATTATTGCCAGGGGCATAGCGTCATCAAAATAGTTTTAACCCGGGCCTTAACCCATTCTTATCCTTAGGGATTAGTGGCTAAGGTCATCCACACTTCAACCCATGATTAAGGCACAAGAACACTACTCCATAATTATAAGAAACAAAACATCAAACACTTGGTGGGCATAATAAAGAAACATAGTAAATAACAAGAGAAATAACAAATCAAGATGATCAATAGAGTAAAGAAGCAAGATAAATAACAATTATCAATAATCTACCAACAAAATAGCAATAGATCATAAGAGAAAATAAAATTCAGCAAGAACAAGATAAAAACATAAGAACATAAAAGCTAGAATTGAGAAATAGAGAAGTAGATGAAAGAAGGAAACGTAAATTGCATTAATTAAACAAGAGTAGCATTAAACAAGCATTCAAACATGAATTAAAAGAAAGAGTTTGGCTAGTAAGAGCTGGAAATTGGAAGAGAAAATAAAGAACACTATAAATTAGAAGAGAGAAAATGAGAAAGATGGAAAACTCTCACAAATTACTCCTAAACTATCTAAACTATGAAAATAAACCTAATGGTAGTGTGTGGTGAAAAGCCTCCCTTGTGCTTGAACTACTCTTCCTTTATATAGAGTAAATTTGGGCATCAAAGAGGCTTGGCCTAGGCCTCAAGACTTAAAATTCCAATTCTAACCTTCAATTTGGGTGTTTTTGGGCTATAGGATGCGTGTGCAACGTAGAAAGTTGCGCAAGCAACTTTGCTATCAGCAGAAGTTGCGTGCGCAACATTAAGAGTTGCGTGCGCAACTTATGCCTGGCAGCAGAGTTGCTTGTGCAACATAAAAAGTTGCGTGTGCAACATTAAGAGTTGCTCATGCAACCTGCTAGCAACTCCGCAAGCAACTTCTTTCCTTTTTCGGCTTCTCTTCATGATTGTTTGCTTCCAATGCTTTCTTTATCCTTTCCCAAACATTTCTCAATCCCTAAAATCCTGAAATACACTAGTAAACATATGAAGGTACCAAGAGGGATGAGATTATACAAATTTCACTCAATTCTAAGAGTGATTTAGCATGTTTATCAAACTTAGAATAAAGGTTCACAAACATGGTTATTCACAAGCGATTATGTGATTTTAGGTTAATAAACACATCAAATATAACATATATTTTATCATGAAATTTGAGTTAATCAGGATCACTAAAGAGATATCGTATTCTACAAAGAAAAACGGAAACCTAAGAAGAAGATGGTAATGTAAAATGAAACAAACAAAAAGTTTAGATACATGGTGATAATGTTTTTTAATAAAAATAACAGATTGATAGAAAATAAAATCTTCAGCTCTAAATTAAATAAGAATTGTTATTGAAGATTCTGAGAAAGTGCAGACATAACGACTGGCGGTGAGAACACAGAAGCACTTATTCCTTTTCTCGTGTTTTTTATTTTATTTTAGTTTATTTATTGATTTATTTGGTGCAGATTCTTGATTCTCTTCGCTTACGTACGTCCGCATCTTTTTTGCTTCTTTCACTCCCTTCAGTGTCCGATCAACACCAACTTATGTTCAACCTAACTAAGGTAATTGTAAATGTGTTTACAAGAAATTATAATAATAATTGGGTTTCCAAGAAGGTTCATAGAGCATAAATTCTGACCAGAAGTTTTTCTAGGTGTGCGCATTATCAGAAACTATGAAATATGATTGCCTTTTGTTTTCAAAAAATTGATTTAATATATTGCAAATTAATATTATTTTACATAGGTAAGAAATGTTGAAAACTAAATTTAACATGACATGAAATCACAATTTTTCTAAAGTTTATTAAGTTAATAGGAGGAGACAATATAAATAGATATACCTCTAACACACTTCCTCTTGCAATAAATATCTTTTTTTTTCATTTATTTTAGATTTCTGTGAATTTCTTATAAGTTTTTTTTTAATTTTTTATTTGCTTTATGCAAAATTCTATCTTTTGAAATTCAATAAGAATCACACTCTAAATTTTTAGCTCCTAAGCTCTAATATTATATCATGCAATCACTTATCCCAAATGATATAGCAAATTCTTAGCCTATCATTTGGTACATTTTAAAAGGACATTTGGTACATCTTAAACTCCTTTATAACTCCAACCCACCAATTTACCAAAGCCTTAGGAACAGATGCATGAACTTTTATACCCTTTCAAACCGCAAAATTTATACATGAAAATGAATCAGCCAAAAGTTAAATAAGAAATGAATGACATGAACCGCTAAGCATTCTAATTATTTTGGTCTTTATTTCTTACCTCAGCGTCCTGGAGAACTATCTCAAGAGTGAAATCTTCACTGCCAAAGAAACGATGCTCAAAGATTCTTTTCACATAGACCCTGAAACTCCAATCAAGCCTTCTACGATGCAGATTTGAGAATATATCCTGCACTCCAGCCATTGTTAAGAAAGGTACAAACTCTATGTCCGAGAGATTTTGAGCTAAATAGTTAGATTGCTTTTTGTATTGTGTTTATTTTCAATATGGCTTAGTATCTCTCCTTCAACTCCAAGACATATATATAGCCCAATAGAACATAGAAACTTGCACATGACATTCAAAAAGAAAAATTTCTATTTCATATTTCCCGCCCACTAAACATATATTTTTAGGCACCATATTTCTATATTAAGTTTTAATCTATAATCTATTATGATCAACCTTTATCAACATTTGATGTGTTGACTTGTCAAAAGAAAAGCAATGCCAGATGTCAAGAAACCAATCAGACACTTGTCACAAGCAAAGGAGTCATTTGTTATGCTCTGATTGTTTGCTAAAGTGCTAAATCATAAGTTTTCTCAAACATTGACTCCACTATTAAATTTTAGTAGATGAAAAACTATTGTATGATAGAATCTATATTTATCTAACTAAAAGATGATTTATTGGTGATAAAATTGACATGAATTATTAATTGTTATACGTAAATCATGCTATCTTTTCACACAATAAACGGTTTTCTTGCCAAAATATAATTTCTTAAATTATTATTATTATTATTATTATTATTATTATTATTATTATTATATTTTTTGCCTTGCACGAAAGATTAAATTAAATTTATATTTAAAAAATTATTTAGTATTATTGTTAGTTGTATATAAAATTATCAAAGTAATAAATAATTTATAAGTTTGGATGGTAATGAGTATTATGAAGGCATGTATCTCCTTTTTGTCTTTTTCTCTGTTTATAAAAGATGTCTATGTAATATCACGGTGAGTGGGTAATCGTTCCCACGAGGAAAGATGGATCAACTAATATCTTTAATTCGGTTCTTTAATTAAATCCAAGTGATTAATCAATGATTAATGCTAAACTAAGAAAGAAAGCAACAAAGAACAACGTAGCACTTAAAGAAAGCAATTAAGATCAATATAACACTAAAGAACATTCAAGAAAAGCAATCTTTATTCAAGAAACAACTACTAAA
Source organism: Stylosanthes scabra (assembly GCA_036250425.1). Lineage (NCBI taxonomy): Eukaryota > Viridiplantae > Streptophyta > Magnoliopsida > Fabales > Fabaceae > Stylosanthes > Stylosanthes scabra. Next base: position 8,867 of record JASCZI010122130.1, on the reverse strand, counting down.
AATATAAATCAATATCAAAAATTAATGAAAGATTCAAATGTAAAGATCAAGGAATTGGAGATGTTCACAAACTAACTTCCTAATCCAATTTTATTTTTCTTTTTCTGCAAGCATATCATAATCACCATGAATCCTAATATAACTAAACTTTAATCTCTCTTAGTGATCTAGTTTCTTTTTAACCTAATCAATCATCAATCTCTTGACTAATTAAACAAGAAAGGAGATAATACACATATCTTGATTTAAACCTATGATAATCAACAAGATTCATGGAAAGAATTAAATGTCACATATTCAATCTCATGCAAAACCTCATTGAATTATTAAAGATTCTAATACACATTAAATCACATGCTCATCTCTAAGTCAAGTAAAGAAATATGGAATGATTCTTGAATATGTTTGAATGCCTATTTTCTCAAACTCAACAATTCAAAACATGAAAGATCTAATTACTCGTCAGTAAATCAAATCTTTAAAGATCATTACAAAGAATCAAACAAGAAGCAAATCAATCATTTATGTGATGGGAATACAGATTCATATATGACACATACATTCAAAGATTATCTCTAATGCAAACAACAAATGTGAAAGATCATTCTTGAACTAGTTTATGATACCAAGATCAATGCAAAAACAAATTTTACGTCACTTATTCAATTAAACTTCAATCTTGACAATTCACAAATCATTGACGATATGTTTAATCTCATGATCTAGAATAGAAATTAAACCAAATGTAAGAACTAATTATACCTCTCGGTTGAACTTGATTCTAGAATTGATGAATAAGAAAGATCCTTTGAATTTGGATAGAAACTTGCTATTTTAGAAAAGATTGTTGGATTAATCCATTAGCTTGATAAAGAACAGATCTCCTCCTCCTCAATCTCTATGGTGATTAGCCACTCATGATTATGAATAACTCAAAGAAAGTGATGAATGTGAATCTTGAATGCATGAACATTCAAAGAACTTAAGAATCTTGAGAGAAAAAGAAAAAGGAAGAATTCTGGACAAATATGAATACTGATTTGATTCCAAGAAATTATTACAAAGTAGTTTCTAATTCTAATCTAATTTCAAATGATAAAATCGAAATGTAATCAATCCCTTGATCATTGGGAGTTTCACCTATTTATAGATTTACAAATCCTAAATTAATTACAAATTTCCCAAAAATGAAATTCCCTTGCATTTGGACTAAGACTCTAAACTTGGACGCCTAGACTTTTGAGACTACGCCTAGACTTTTGGGAGTACGCCTAGACGTGGCTGCTCATGCTAGAATTCCCTCTGTCTTCTTTGTTTTCTTTGTTTTCTTCCTCCTCAAGCTTCCTTATCCAATTTTTTTGTAAATTAATAACAAAATACTCAAAGTATCTAATTGATTTAATTAATTACTAATTACGTTGAATATCATGCTAATTGTATAATAAATTGTGCATGAATTAGAAAGAAAAACCAGTAATGATGCTCATACATCACTGTTTATTTTTTATAAAAATAAAAGAAAATAACATCTTTTGTCCGAATTTTGATTTTTGGTGTTAAAAATAAATAAATAATTATTAAAGGCTAGCCCGTTTAATCCGTTTGGTGGCAATAAACAGGATGTGCTGAAATTTTTAGATTGTGAACAACATAGGCTTAAACAAACCAGCTCGCGTCAGTGGTTCAGGTTAGCCTATTTGACATCCCTGTTATTTAATTTTCTTGACAAAAAAGACGAATACCCGATGATATCCACATATATTATATTTAAAAAAATATAACATAATTCAATATAATTCAGTAACATTTAATATAGTGTTATACAATTCAAATATAATTAAATATAATCTAACGTACATATTAAATATGCACACACTTCAAATGGAAATAAAAAAAAATAATTTTCATTATAATAACACAACATATTTGTTAATAAATTCATATTTATAAAAATTTAGCAAGTTTTCATATGATAAAAAATCAAATGAACTAATTATCTAAATATATATAAACAAATGACATATATAGTTGTCAAAATGGGCATAACCTGTCAGGCCAGCCCAAAGTGTTTATAAAGGGCGAACATTTCCCAAAAGATTAGGCCCGTTAAAAACGCGGGCTAAACATATTAGTCCAATTAATTAACCCAGTGAAATTGTCCGGTTAAACGGAACGTCTCGTGGGTTAAATGTGCTAGTCTATTAATTTTTTTTAATCTTTTAAAAAAATTAACATAATCTTTTAAAATTTAATCATATTTCAAAATTTGATATTAGTTTATTAATTAATTTGGCCAGTTAATTTCACAACATTTTTTATAATTTGTTAATTGATTTGATTTAATGATTTAAGTAAAATAAACCAAAAAATACTTTCAAGAACATGTCATGTTAGCGCTATATTATTAAGTGCATAAACGTAATTTTAATATTAGATAATAGATTATTATTATTATTATTATTATTATTATTATTTAAAAGGGATACGCAACAACTTACGAGCTCATTGGTTTTTTTTCTTCTTTTTTTGTCAAGACGAGTTCATTGTTTGAATGACATAATATTCTGTTTGAGCTTTAATTTAAAGCAAAATGGCAAGTTATTAATGAAATTCCTTCTCAGTTCTCCGTAAAATACTCATTTGGCCGAGGGCTTCTAAAAACATCGTAAGCTAAATTCGTGCTGACAAATAACCAATCCACAATGAATAGGGAGGATAGATTAATGCTATGAATAATCCAATATCGAATTCTGATAATTATATCAGCAAAAGAACATTTTTCAGTGCTTCCAGACATGTTTACAGAGAAAAAATTTAATAAAAGAAAATAATTATTTTGTTAGACACATCGAACTATAAACTATAAAGTATAAACTAAGAATTTTATTTTTGGTCAAAATAAATTATTTTAAAGAATATTGACAAAATAATTAATAATCTTAAGTGACACTTCGAAAAGTTAAACATATATATTACACTCCTATATATAATAAATTAACAACAATACTAACTAATAAAAATTCATTTAAGATTAGCTAATAACTTAAATTAGATGTTTTATTTTCTTAAATTTTAGATATTCTATTTTTAAAAAAATATAAAATTGACTGATGATTGCTTTATGTTTCGGATGTTTTATTACTTTATTATGGACGTTTTATAAATAATGATTACAGATATTACTTTTTTGGCTGATTTGTTGATAAGAGAAATACTACGTATATTTTTCCATAAATTAATTATAAGTGCTTTTTTTTGGAGGCTCATATAAAATTACACTGAATAATCAATATATGTATACTATTTATTTGCGGTTGAAAATAATATCCTATTATATATACTAGCTATAGCTAGTAACTAAAAACTTGTTTTCAAATTTTGTAAAATTTGTTACCAAAATTTAAATATAGTAATATTTAATAATTATTGAAAAAATGGTTTTGGCCAATCAAGTCCAATCAAGTCATTTATTTCAATCCTAAATAAAAGACTATTTCGATGTCAAATAGAATTTTATTTATGTGCAATTTTTTATACTATTTGACACCGAAATAATATTTTATTTAGCATAGAAATAAATTACTTGCTTGAACTTGGTTAGCCAAAACTACTTATTCAAATAGCATTAATCTTAATAATATATAACAATATATTTATACAAATGAGTTTACCATGACAAATCTCTTTTATTAATTAACATTTATTTTTTCTGAAGTTAACCAAAACTTCAAACTATAACATAACTTGCATTAAGTTATATATTATTTGTGACATTTTGCAGTGATAATTAA
>JASCZI010122129.1:0-17125 GCA_036250425.1 Stylosanthes scabra | reverse complement strand
CACTCGCATGTGGTTCATAATTACAAGTCTCCTTTTAAATATATTCAATTAATCAAAGGTGATAGTCTCTCACTCTCTTGCTTCTTCGTGCATGGAATTGAAACTTAAAAAGCTCGCTCTATCTGTATATTTAATATTCAAATGAAACAACGACTGTCCTTCCGCCATAAAATGAAAGCTAAGAGACATTGTTAATATATAGAATTAAATACGAGGGTAGCATGGGTGATGTCAATCTATTGCGTCACTATATATAATACAAACCGGCCAATAGACAAAGCCTGACCACAAATATTAAAGAAAAATTTCTAAGGATCAAGAATCTCTGCCGTAAATATTAATAAAATAAAGAAATATGGTTAAAATAGGTAAATTTAAACCATTCATATGTAAATAAGGGAGTAATTTTTTTTTTTCCCGCTTGATATCACTTTTTCTTTGTCAGGGCTCTCTACACGGTGGCCTCATTCTCTAATAGCCCTCGTAGCTCCATTCTCTCCAAAAAGTCAAGTAGGGTTGGGAATGGACCTAGCCGAGTCGAACTTTGACTTAGGCGAGCCTGACCTGTTAATGTTGATAGGTTTATTTTTAGGCTCGAGTTGGGTCCATTTAAAAGTCTATTAAGCACATGAACTTATTTTTAAAAAACTTGTTATAGGAATTATAAATAATTTTTTTTTCATTAAATACAATCTAAATATATAATTCATTATAAATTATAATTTCAAAAATATATCGAACACTATTCACATATAATATAATAAGACTATATTTACCCTTTTTAAAATTTTGCTATTTATTATTTTTTGGATTTATCATAAATTAATAGTTAAAATCCAAACTAAAAAAATTATATTTTTATAAAAGTAATTTGACCGCTCGGTCCAACAAATTTTATAGGTTTTTTTTTTAAGCTTATGATCTGACCTATTTAATAAAACGAACCGAGTCGAGTTGAACCTGAAATGAGCCGAGCCACAAGCCCTTGTCGAGTAGCTCCGAACATTCCCAGGACAAAATGAGAGAAAATGGGTGATGATTGTGGGACATGGCCCTCAAAAATAACCCTACTGCACCCATATTAGAAATAATAAATTATCTATATAAAAATTTGAAATCACATAATATATTCAAACTAAATTTACATTTATAATCAAAATTCAATTTAAAAAATACAAAAACAACAATAATAACTATTTTTTTATTCATGAAAAGTTTGAATATGCATCGTAATTTTTTTTGGTTATTAGTTTGACGGCTCCATATCTAGAGCTTCGCCTCCTGTTAGAGTTGTTAAGTGAACTAGAGTAATTACTTGATGTTACTTGCTTACCAATCAAGATTGGTAGGTTAGGTTCTTGGTAGGTAAGTAGTGCATGCTTGCTGTCATAACAGAATTAATTGAGAAAACTGTTATGCTTGTATGAGCTCTAGAGTACTGAGGTATATATATCTGGAACAGTGCTAAAGAACCAACGTTAGAAAATCATTAAAGAAAATCATGAAGATGGTAGAGTTGAAAAAAAAATAGAAAAAAATGATATTAACTCATATGGACCACCCACATTATTGACTCCTATATATCTCTACCTCATAATATCTTATGTTGTAATTAATTTCATTTAGTTAATAAATTTTGAACTCGAGACTATCAGAGTTAGCTTTGAAGATGAAGGTGATGTTCTTGGAACCCTAGAAGAAGAGGAAGCAGAGAGAAGCAAGAAGCAGAGAGAGAGAACGAAAGTGAAAGGAAAGTAAGAGAGAGAAAAGGAAATGAAACTGAATTGTATTATGTTGTAACTAACTGTTCATTCGTACAATTGGAAAGTACTTATACTACTCACTAATACAAGATACAAGGACTGCTCAATGTATAAAATACTTATACACTTTCCTATACAATACATAACTAGTCTATAACTCTAACACTCCCCCTCAAGCTTAGGTTAGGGATTTAACTAACCTAAGCTTGGATTTAAATCTGTCAAACAGAGTTATAGACAATGGCTTAGTAAAAATGTCAGCAATTTGATCTTGATTGCTGATATGAACAACATATAGATGCTTTGCATTAACCAAGTCACGAATAAAATGCAAGTCAGTCTCCAAATGTTTGCATCTACCATGCATAACTGGATTGGCTGATAAGTGACAACTACTTAAATTATCACAATAGATGGTAGGAGCATGTGGTTGAGGCAGTTGGAGTTCCTTGAGTAGCATTTGTATAGACATGATCTCTATTTGTGCCGTTGCAATGGCCCTGTACTCTGCCTCCGTTGATGATCTGCTGACCTTTGTTTGCTTTGTGCATTTCCATGCTATTAGATTGGCTCCCATGTAAATGCAGTAGCCAGAGACACTCCTTCGGTCATCCAAGTCCGAGGCCCAGTCAGCATATGCAAAAGCAATTAGTCTGAAATCAGTGCACTTGTTAAAGATCATGCCATGTTCAACTGTACCTTAAGGTATCGGAGGATTCTTTTCACAGCCTTCCAGTGCTCTAAAGTTGGACTATTCATGAATTGGGAACATTTGTTCACTGCAAAAGAGATGTCAGGTCTTGTAATTGTCAAATATTGTAATGCACCTACAATGCTTCTATACTTCCTAGGATCATCAAATTTTTTCAGAATCATTCGTGTATAACTTAAGGTTTGAGACCATAGGAGTTGCCATGGGTTTTGAATCTCCCATGTTTACTTTTTGTAATAAATCTCTAATGTACTTTTCTTGTTTCAGCAGAAGTTTATCAGTGCCATCATAAAGAACTTCTAATCCTAAGAAAAAATTCAACCTACCTAAATCTTTGAGGGAGAAAATAGTATTGAGTTTCTTAATAATTAATTCAACCTCAGAGGAATTAGAACCTGTTATGACAATGTCATCAACATATACAAGAAGATAGAACACATCAGTAGCAGTTTTCTTGACAAATAAAGCAACATCATTTGTAGTGTTTTTAAAACCAAAAGAGTCTAAGCTAGAGGCCAAAGTTTTGTACCAAGCCCGAGGGGCTTGTTTTAAACTATATATTGTTTTATGCAATCTGCAGACTTTTGTAGAGTCACCAGATTGGTAGCCTTGAGGTTGTGCCATATAGACTAAATCAGTAAGTTTGTCATTCAAAAAAGCATTGTCAAAATCAAATTGTCTTAGTCCATCCTCTAGTGAGTGCTATGGTTAGTATAACTCTTATTGTAGTTGGTCTAACTACGGGACTATATACTTCATCATAATCTATTCATTCTTTTTGTTGGAAGCCCTTAGCTACCAATCTTGCTTTTTATCTAATAATATCCCCCTGTGGGTTCTTCTTTAAAACAAAGACCCATTTACAATTTATGATAGTTGAATTAGGTGGAGGATCAATAAGAGTCCATGTTTGACTCTTTTGTAAGGCATTATACTCAGCATCCATAGCCTGTTTCCAGTGAGGGAACTTTAAGGCTTGGGATGCTGTTTTTGGTATCTTAAATTTAAAATCAGAATCAGTTGCAGATTGTGATAAAAGACTAATTGGTTTGAGATTACCCGTTTTCGATCTAGTGAGCATTTGATAAGTGTTCTGAGGTTGAGTTGGAGTTGGAGCAGTAAGAGTTGTAGCTGCTTGTGTTGTTGGTGTTGATAGTACAATTTCAATTCCTGAAATTGGTAGTGGCACTTGTGAGGGTGCAGGATTTGTAATAACATCAACTTCAGTTGTTTGTTGTGTGGTGTGAGGCAGAGGAGCAGCTGCAGTTGTGGTGGTGTCCTCTGCTTGAGAGAGTGGTATAAAACCAGGATCTGTTGATCTGTCCTTTGCAGTGTTGGTACCTGCATTGTTAGTATGATTGTTCCCTGAAAATAGAATATTATAAGGAAATAGTTTTTCATCAAAAATAACACTTTTGGCATAATAGATTTTGCCATCTCGGTTTAGGCATTTGTATCCATGATGATTAGCATCATAACCAAGAAAGATACACTGTTGACTCCTATAATCTATTTTATTCTTATTATAAGGTCTTAGGTAAGGGTAACAAGCACACCCATAGACCCTTAAAAGCTTATAGTCAGGTTTTCTGTTATATAACATTTCATATGGAGATTTCATTTGAAGTAAGGGAGTTGGGATTCTATTTATAAGATAGACAGCAGTAGTAAATGCTGAATCCCAAAAAATTAGAGGCATGGCTGCTGTGGCTAAAAGAGATAGGCTTGTTTCAGTAATATGCCTGTGTTTCCTCTCAATACTCCCTTGTTGTTGGTGAGTATAAGGGCACGCTAGTCTTTGTAAAATGCCATGTTCTTTTAGAAAAGATGTGAAGGAAGTGGATGTAAATTCCCTTCCATTATCGGTTTGTAAAGCCTTAATAGTATGACCAGATTGTTTTTCAATAAAAGTTTTATAACCCTGAAAAGCAATTAGTGCTTAAGACTTTTGAGCCAAAAAATAAATGCAAGTATATTTAGTATAGGCATCCAAAAAACTTATGTAGTATCTATAACCAGAAGCAGATGTAAAAGGGCCTGGACCCAGTGGTGGAGCTTGAAAATTTTTTTTGGAGGGGCCAAAAAAGGTGGCGGAGCTCGAAGAAAAATTTTCAAATCATTTATTTTTAAGTTAAATAGAAAAATATTTTGGTGTCAAATAATATAAAAAATAATGCTGAAATAAATTTCTATTTGATATTAAAATAACATTCTATTTAACATAGAATAAATAATTTGATTGAATTTAATTGACTAAAATAAATGTATACCTAGAATATTAAAAAAAATCATGTTAAAAGAAAATTAAAGAAACTAATAAGAAATTCAATTAGAAAAAATATATTTGCTTGCATATTTACTTAAAAGATAAATTTTTTGAAAATTGCAACTTATGAATTTTTTATCATTTCTATACAAATACAATAACATTAATATTTATTAATTATTTTGTATAGTATAAAAATTAAAGTTAGAAACCAATAAAATGTGAAATAACACTGAATTAAAAAAAATAAAAGTACCTAATTTATTGTTGTAATTGAAGTTAGCGCATAATATAGGATGAGACGTTAAGGCAACTGCATTTGAGTATCCACCATAATATAATAATGGTACTGGTATCTGATTTTTTTGTGTATTATTATTATTATTATTATTATTATTATTATTATTATTATTATTGGTGTCTTGTGTCATTTGGAACATGAAGAAAATGAGAATCCAACACAGACCCTTCTACTCTCCTTCAATGCTTCTAAACCATTCAAGCTACTTGTAGTTGAATGAAATATTACTATTAAGTATTTTATAAAATATTTGAGGGGGCCATGGCCCCCCATTGTCTCCATTAAGCTCCGCTTCTGGCTGGACCCTAAATGTTAGTATACACAACTTGAAGGGGTGCAGTGTATTTAGTGTCAGAATGATAAAAGGGAAGTTGATGCATTTTGATTTGAGTGCAAATTTCACAGATTTTATTATGTGGATGAATAGATGCAACAGAGATATTACATTCTTTCAATACATGATTAACAGACTTAATATTACTGTGACCAAGCCTTTTGTGTCAAAGCTCATAAGTATTTTGTGGATTGGTCACTGTAATATAAGTTTGAGGTATAGAATTATTTTTTGAACAAACAGACAAGTTATTAGCAGAAATAGGTGTAAAGGAACTAGTATTAGATGCAGGTGTAGATGAATGATTATAATCTCCAGTTTTATTCAATGAAAAATGACAAACAGAATTTGATTTACACATATCAGAAACAGAAAGAACAATATTTTTGGAATTTAGAGGTTTAGAACTACTAATAACTAGAGTAGAAGGACCTTGCTGAGGAGAATTCTTTAAGGTTCTTGGTATGATCAGTGTATCAAAGGAGTAGATTCCCTTAATTGCTTTACCCTTGAGAAGGAGCTCCTTGGTAACCTGATCACGTACAAGACAAAATTCAGACTAGAACTCAAAGAATACTGAGTTATCTTTTGAAAATTGAGAAACGCTTATTAAGTTTTGTGTAATTGCTGAGACATGTAATAAGTTGGTCAGTTTATAGTAAATTTGCTTAGATTTGTCAAATAAAAAGGAAAGGCCAGAGTTTAGAATTTGCACTCCCTGTCCATTACCAACATAAAGCTGCTCAGGTCCATGATTGGAGTCTGAATGCTGCATTATGTTGGAATGCTCAGCTGTGATATGATGTGTAGCTCCTGAATCTGCATACCAAGATGACTCAGGAGTAGTTGGAGCAGCAGCAAGATAGGTTCTTGGTTGGGACTGTGACTGATGGAAAGATGCTGATGGTGGTGGTGGTTGAGTACCAGAATATGGTATCTGGGTTTGGGATGAGGCATTGAGGCTCTGGAAATGAGGGTCGAACCTATGGTAGCATGTCTGAACAGCATGCCCAATCTTGCCACAAAGTTGACATTGTGGTCTGTAACTCTGAAATCAACCTCCTCTAACATTTCTTCCCCCTCTGTTGCCACGACCCTAAACGTTCTGCCAGTATTTTGTGTCAAATCAGTGGTGGCTTGGGTGAGATGTGCAACAGCAACTTGAGTACTCTTTTTGTTAAGCCTCTGCTCATAAGCCTTGAGGAATGATTCAGCTTCATGGATGGTGAATGTGGTTAATCGAGACATTACCGATGTCACGTAACCATCATATTCATCAGGCAAACCATCCATGATTACTTGTAAATGATCAGCAACAGAGAAATTGTGCCCTATCGAATATAAAGAATTCACCAAATCCCTAATTGTTTTCAGATATTCTTGAGCTGTACCTGTCTTTTTGACGGCTCGGAGTTGAGTGATCAAGCTTTGGATCCTCGTGCTTGAAGATGTGGTGAAGATGTGAGAGAGCAATTCCCAACCTTCTGCAAATGTTGCACGATGGACGAGTTAATTCTTGTAGCTCAAGGTCATAGATGCGTCCAGCCATGTCATGAGAGCACAATCATTTTGTGACCATTCCAAAAATTTTTCTGATTCTTGCAAGATTGTAGATCCAGATGATTCATCTTGCTTTTCAGCGCCTTTAGCTGCAGCTTCATCAGAACTCTTCTTGCCGTTGGGATCAAATGTTGCGTCTTTCACAGAAACAACTTCAAATTGAGGTGGAATCTTGTCATGTGAAAGATGATTTTCGAGTTTGAGGGTTCGAAGAACAAGAAGAACACTCTTCTTCCATGTTGAATAATTGTCTTCATCTAATTTGTCAGCAAGCGGGATGAGTCCGTTCTTGTTATTGAGATGAGAAGATCCGATTAACGCCATGAGGATCGAAAAGAAAAACCTTCAAGCTCTGGATACCATATCAGAGTTTGCTCTGAAGATGAAGGTGATGTTCTTAGAACCCTAGAAGAAGAGGAAGCAGAGAGAAGCAAGAAGCAGAGAGAGAGAACGAAAGTGAAAGGAAAGTAAGAGAGAGAAAAGGAAATGAAACTGAATTGTATTCTGTTGTAACTAACTATTTATTCATACAATTGGAAAGTACTTATACTACTCACTAATACAAGATACAAGGACGGCTCAATGTATAAAATACTTATACACTTTCCTATAAAATACATAATTAGTCTATAACTCTAACAGAGACAAACATTATTGCTGTGGTGGGAGAGTTTTCTAGTGGGGATAGCTGCACATAATAAATTTTGAACCCTGAGACATACTAAAATGAATTCAAGCCGCTTGCCCTCGGAGCAATTTGTTAGTCATGTAGTAAAAGAATTGATTACCACTCTTCTGTGATAATTTGGATTAGTGTATTCTAAAATGTAAATTAATTTGGCATTTAATTGCTTTAATTAAAATTAAAATATTAATTACTTTGTTGTAAAAAGTAAATACTCATTTCTTTGTCATATTATTATATATATGACAAAAAAAATATTATTATTAAATATATACAATCTGATGTATGTAGATGATGACACATAGAAACATGATCCATCGAACCTTTTCTTTACTATTTTTGGTTACGGCAAAATAATTTAAACACAAAAAAAAAGGTGAAAAAATATTGAGATATGAAAGTGAGAATAAATCAGCAACACAGTCTTGCGAGAATAAAAGAAATAGGAAATTTTAGCTGACAAGTACATAAAATTACCGATTCAAATTTATTTTTGGAAATAAACTCCAAGCATACAAATATACTTTATATATATATATATCTCTATCTTAAAGCGTACATGTAATTTCACGGATCAAATTGAATATTAAATATATATTTTACTCTATGCAAAATTGCAAACTATAAAATATGTCAACACAAAGTCATTGTGATATAATTTTTTAAAGAAAAAACCCTAGACAGGAAAATAAAATAACATATGGTAATAGATCATGGCGCGTCTAATGGCGGAATTAAGGGATCGAAAAAAATAAATAAATACATTAAAGGTCTTTATTATTATTATTATTTGCATACCCTAGATCGGAGTTATATTCCATATTTCCATCCATCTAACCTTTATTAATTGCTTTCCGTCTTGATATATTTTGTGACGCAATAGATTGACATCAACCATGCAAGGCAAGCATTATTGTCCGTTTTTAATTTTTTTTACTAGCATTGTCTCCCTCGATCTACATGGATTGAAGAGAGTGCGAAAGAAAAAGTTTGATAGCCATTAATTTAGTAATTGTATATAGTAACTATTATTTTTTTATTTTAGTTTTTATTTTTATTTATAAATTATTATCGAATTAAATATATAATATTATATGTTATAAATATATAATTATAAATATTATTTATATATAATTATAAATATCAAATTAAATATCATAAGTTTAGACTAGATTATCTATTATTATTATTATTCATTTCACATGTTTGAGAGATTTTTGTCGTTATTGAACTAATTTAATTGAATTTGATTTACGAAAAAAATATATATGTACACCATTGCTGTATTATTTATTATGTGAAATTGAACCCAAGTAAACCTTTAAATATTTAAATTTTAGTTTTACCAACTCATGAACAGTTTGATTTTCAAACCTCTTGAATTCATCAACAACTATTTGATATAGAGTTAATATTCATATTGGTCGTTGGAGTTGTATGCGTGACTCAAACCATCCTTCAAGTTTTAGTTGACTCAACTTACTTACTTTACAAAATTGATATTTGTACATGTGTCTCAAGTTATTCAATTCCTTGAAATTTAATTTGCATTGTGACTTATAGTTGTAAAATTGGCTCAGAAACTAGTATAAGAGTTATAGATGCAAGCCTTAATATATAAAAACCAAATTGAATCAATAAAATTTCAAAAACCAATTTAAAAGACTAAAATAAATAGTCATAGTCTAAAATTATCATATTTAACTTAACATTTATAGTTATATGTACGTAATATTTATAATTATATATTTATAATATTTAATGTTATGTATTTAATTCAACAACAATTAATAAATAGAAACAAATAGTAAAATAGAAATGTTATATATGATTATCTATAATTAAAAAATTATGTCGATCAATTTTTTTCAATTTAAAATATAGTTATTGTGAGTTTGTAACTCAAAGAACTAATTTAAATATCGGTTTTGCTAGGTGTACACATAAAACACATGAAACATATAAATATTTTTCACTTGAGAGAGTGATTAATTAGGATGTTTTTGTGTGTTTTATGTGTACGCCAATATTAATTGTTTAAAATATTAACTCTCCGCTGGATCCATGTACGTTGAGGACGGTTGAGGGAGAACATGATAATTAAATAATTAAAAACAGACAATAATGCTTGCGTTGCATGGCTGATGTAAATTTATTGCGTCACAAAATATACCAAGACTGAAAGCAATTAATAAAGGTTACATGGATGGAATATAACTCCGATCTGTGGCATGCAAATAATAATAATAATAATAATAATAATAATAATAATAATAATAATAAGAGCTTTAATGTATTTATTTATTTATTTATTGGATCCCTTAGTTCCACCATTAGACGCGCCATGATCTCTATTACCATATATTATTTTATTTTCCTGTCTAGGATTTTTCTTAAAAACAATGACTTTGTGTTGACGTACACATATTATAGTTTTCATAGAGTATAATAAAGATTTAATACTCAATTTATTGGCCGGTAGAATTATGCGTATGCCCTAAAGTAGTTCCTGAAATTTTATTGATTCAATTTATTTCTAAAAGTTTGAATCCATGATTTATGTTTGTCCCTAAATCAATTCTCATTAAGTACTAAAGTAAGTCACGAATGCAACTTCAGAAAACAATATGAATATGAACTCAAGAAATGACTAAAGCTACTAATAAGAACTCGTAAAAATATTTCCTTCTGACTTTTATATATTGTGAGTATCTGTAATGATAACCTGAAATATTAGTAGTGAATAAGTCATTAATAAGTCTTTATAATCTAACATGTCAACGTTAACTGTAATCTGCCTTTAATTATAGTAATCTCATATTTACTTTCCTTTTTTTTTATGGATTTAGTTAACATTATGCGAAATAATGTTAATAGGTAAAAAAAAAATGATTCTAGTATCATCTACTAACATTACTAAAAACATTGCTAAAATGCTTTTACTTAAGGTAGGGTATTATTAAAAATGTGAGAAAACATAGAGAAGGAAAATTGTTGTTTGTTTTAACTCTAAGATATAAAAGAAATAGAAAATGAACATCCAAAATAGGTTGAATACATGCAATTAACTTTTTTTTTTTTGATAGAAGAAAAACTTTCATTCAAGGATAAGCCAAACAGCACTTACACATAAAAGAAGATACAATAGATCTGAATCTAAGAGAGAAGATAAATAAACTCTATGTTGAACTATAAACTGAGAGGAGGCGCAAAGATCAATTACAAAGAATCTTTTAAAATAGAAACAGAGATACATCTGAATCTCTTTTGTTTCTGGTACTACATAGAAAGTGCTGCAACACAGAGGCATATCCATTCTTCTTCTCCAATTAGATCTGAAGATTTTCCAACAGTGAAAATTCCTTGAAAAAAAAGTTCCCCTAGTTGTGTACTCGTCCCAAACCTGCAAAATCATAACCAAAGAACCCACAAGGGCAGCAAAGCACAACCCAAAAGGATGGAACAACCACAGGGGTTATTTGGATCAGATCTGGATCTCAGATCTGAACACAGAAAAAGAAACCAAAAGAAAAACAAGGAAAAGAAACGAAATGAAAAACAAAGAAACAAAGAGAGAAAGGGAGTAAAAAGGGGGAGAAGGGTGAAGTCGGTGGAAGAAAAATGGGCTGATTGGAAGGGAAAAGAAGGAAAGGGAAAAGCAAGAGGAGTGAGGGAATGTAAAGGAGCAGAGAGTAGAAAAAGGGACCAGATCTGGGGGGAGGGCCACTGCTACCATGAGGCTGAGCGGTGGCCCTCAGTAAGCTGCTTGAGAAGAGAGAAAAAGCTTGAGCGTGTATTTTGAGAGAGAAAGTTAGAGAGAGGTTTTACACAAGAAAAATTTACAATTAACTTATACACTATGGAGATGGAGGAAAGAGAGATATTTTACACCCCAAAAGAGTTATAATCGGAGATACCATTGTTTTCAGTAAAGAAATTCGTATTGAAGTTATAATTATTATTAGTAAAAGTTGTAAAGTTCTGAGTTTGAAGGATTCTTGAAGAACAAGATTGAAGAATGAAGAGAGAAGAAGAAAGAAGAAATGTAAAACTGAATCTGTTAATTTTGGTAAATGTGTTTGGTTAGTTTGTTACAAGAGAATATGATCATATATACTCAATTACAATAAATGGGCTGAGAATAGATTTAGGCCCAAAGATAGAAGAGAGCCCAAAGATAGAAGAGAGCCTAGATTAGGAACAGGGGAACAAGCGAACCCTAGATGTTTCTCTTATTTTCTTCAATCAGCCTAACATTCCCCCACAAGCGTAACGGCGGCAGAGATGGAAGCTTGGATCAACAGTAACAGTTGCAGGCAAGGGCTTCGGTAACACAGTCGCAGGTTAACTCCTCTGCTCCGAGCGTTGAGTGAGATGGCGGTAGAGACTGGAGCACCGGTCGAGACCAAGTGAAGACAGTAACAGACGGTGTCTTCTTCAACGTCTGATGCGCCGTTCGAGACCAAACCAAGACAGTAGCAAAGTTTGTCATCTTCCACGGATGTCCACCTATGATCGAACACGGCAGCAGTGAAGGATACCCGACGGCGGCAGAGAAATCTACGGCGGCGATCAGACACGACGGAAGAGAGCCGGTTCTTCTGACCGGCAATACCCGACGGCAGTAGAGAGATCTACAGCAGTGAGGATAGCCGTAGCTTTGACCGAAACTTGGTGAAGGAGGCGGCTGGGAGTGGCTTTGTGAAGATGTCTGCGACCTGTTCTCCAGTAGGTATGTGTGTTACTGCGATTTCCCCTTTCATTACTCTTTCTCGCACAAAGTATATGTCTAGTTCGAAATGTTTAGTTCTCTGATGAAGAATCGGGTTGCATGCCAGGTGAACACCCGACAAATTGTCACAGAAAACGGTCGGAGGTGTTAGGCAAGGTTGACGGATTTCACGGAGCAAGTTCTGTATCCACTGTAGCTCCGTAAACACGGCGGCCAGGGCTCGATATTTAGCCTCCGTGGAGCTTCTGCTGATGGTGGATTGCTTTGCACATTTCCAGGAGATGGGGTTGGTCCCGAAGTAGACGCAGAAGCCGGTTGTTGATCTCCTATCGTCCAAGTCACTCGCCCAATCTGAGTCAGAGAACACTGAAAAACGTAAGTCTCTAGTTTTGTAAAATTCTAATTTAATATCTGTGGTTCCAGCAAGATATCTTAAAACTCGTTTCACAGCTAGCCAATGTTCATTGCAAGAATTTGCCATGAATTGGCTAAGCTTATTGACCGAGTATGAGATGTCTGGCCTCGTAATGGTTACATATTGAAGTCCCCCTACAATGGAACGATACAAAGTAGGGTTTTCAAAAGGGGATTCAGTATTAGCAACCAATCGAGTAGAACTAAGCATAGGAGTAGCTACAGAACTGCTATCTTGCATGCTTGCATGTTGTAAAAAATTTTGAATATATTTCTTTTGATTTAAGGATAATAAATCAGTGGTATGTTGTATTGCTTCTATGCCTAAAAAATAATTCAGATCACCCAAGTCCTTTAGTAAATATGTTGAATGAAGTTGGTTTAAAACACATTTGATTTCAGTCTCATTGTTCACAGTTACTAACGTATCATCTACATAGATACGTATATAAATGATAGAGTTACCAGAAAACTTACAAAACAGGGAGGAATCAGACTTAGTGACCTGAAAACTGAGTGAGAGTAAGGTACCTGTAATTGTGAGATACCAATCCCTTGGGGCTTGCTTCAAACCATAGATTGCCTTATTCAATTTACAAACAAGATTAGGATTTGAATGACTAATAAAATCGGGGGTTGGGACATATAAACGGTTTCATTTAAATTTCCATTTAAAAAAGCGTTGTGGAAGTCATATTGTTTAATCTTCCAACTCTTGGATAGGGCTAGAGTAATGATAAGTCTGATTGAGACAGGTTTCACAACTGGTGAGAAGACCTGGTCAAAGTCCACCCCAGTGGTTTGGATATATCCTTTTTCCACTAGGCGTGCCTTGTATCTAACAATGGTACCCTGAGCATTCCTCTTAACAGTGAATATCCATTTACACCCCACAATTTTCTGATGTGTGAGTGGATCCACAAGAGTCCAAGTCTTGTGATAGAGGAGAGCTTTATACTCAGTGAGCATAGCTTCCTTCCATTTAGGTGAAATTAGGGCAGCCTTGACAGATTTAGGAATAATGACAGAATCAGATTCTGGGTTAGAATTACTTACCTGCAATGCCCGAGGGGGTAAGGACTGAGTTTTAGATCTAGTGACCATGGGATGTGTGTTAGTGGCGGGTGGGTGTTGTAGGGGTTTTGGTGGTGAAATAGGTAGGTTAATTTCAATATTCGATATCGATATTGGTTCTCTGGTTGGGGTTGGCATAAGGGGAATGTTGGTATGTACAGTGAGAGGAGTAGAGGGTTCTGTAATGGGAGAGTGAGTGGGTTCAGGTACAGTGGTCATAGGTGCAATAACAGATGGAGGTAAAGCCGTAACACTAGGAAATAAGGCATTAGTTTCATTAGTTAATACAGTAAAATCAATATCAGGTTCAAAAAATTTAGAAGATGGAAAAGTAGCTTCATCAAATTTCACATCTCGGGAAATAATAATCTTACCAAAACGGGTTAAGTATTTATAACCTTTCTGCTGATTAGAATATCCTAGAAACAAACATGGTTGAGAGCGATATTCCAATTTATGTGAATTATAGGGTCTTAAATGAGGATAACACAAACAACCAAACACTTATAAAGATGCATAATCAGGTACATGTTCATACAAAATTTCATATGGGGATTTTGATGCTATATTCACAAAAGGTAACCTGTTAATTAGGTAAACTGCAGTAGCAAATGCATCATCCCATAAATAAAGAGGTAAGGAAGCTGTGGCAAGAAGGGCCAAGGCAGTTTCAACAATGTGCTTGTTTTTCCTCTCAGCAATTCCATTTTGCTGAGGTATGTGAGGGTAAGTTAACCTATGTTAAATGCGCTCCTGATTTAGGTAACTAATAAAAGTATTTGATAAGAATTCCGTTGCATTGTCACTTTGAAAACATTTAATTTTACACATCAATAAAACTCACAAAATAATGAACACCAGATTTTGATTCAAATGGGGTTGGCCCCAAACATCTGACACAATTAAACTAAGAGGTGTGGAATAGATAATAGTAGAAGGGGAATAGGGGAGACGGTGAGATTTAGCCAAACAGCAAGAGGAACAAGTAGAATCATGCAATTTCTCTTTATTAATAGGTAAGGAACATGATTTTACAATCTGTTAAATAACAGGTGCACTAGGATGTCCTAGCCTTTTATGATAGAGATCCATAGAATAGCTAGTGCTAGTAAAAACAGTAGGTTGATTCAAAATGAAGTCTGTCTTGGGGATGTCAATTCTTTCAAATTTATACATGTCATTCGCAGCTAAACCTTTAAGAAGAACCCTGTGTGAAGCCTGACATTTAACTAAACAAACATTAGGCCAAAAACAGAAATACACACCATTATCTCTAGCAAACCTAGATACACTAATCAAGTTATGTGGAATTGATGGAACATGTAATAAGTCATATAAATGAAAACTTTTTGCTGTCTGTGTATGATTTATATATGAGTAACCAATTTTATTGATACGAATACCTGTGCTATTGCCTATGTAAACCTGCTCCTGACCTTGGTAATTTGATGCTTGCTGCAGGTTTGATGAGTCAGGAGTGCAATGATGTGAGGCTCCGGAATCCACATACCAGGACGGATCTTGAAGAGTTGTTGGATTGCCGATCATAGCCTTGGGATTGTGGAAGCTTTGAGGAGGAGGTAGTGCTGTGTTTGGAGGAATCCATTTTTCAGATTGGGATTGTTGTTGAGTTGGGGTTTGCTGCTCATAATGAAAGTAGCAGTAACTAGCGATATGCCCAAGTTTTCCACAAATCTGACACTGTAGGCGTGTGTTGCTATTATTCCAAGAATTTCGTCCTCCGCCACGGCCACCACGACCTCCTCGGCCGCGTCTTCCAGCATTATTTCCATTTCCTCTTCCAGTATTTGTAGGATTCCAGGTAGATGTATTATTATTGCTCCAATTTCCAATATTTCCATTCCAAGAAGATGTAGTTGTATCTGAATTTGAGGATTTCTGTGTTGTTGTTGCAGTTTGTGTGATATTTACCTGAACCATAGAGGAGTCTGGCTTTTTTCAGTCTTTCTATCAATTCTTCCTCAGCCATTAGTGCTGCTTCCAGATCTGGAATTGATGGAAGAATTTCACGATTGTTGATAGAAGTAATAAAGGAGTGATAATCTTCGTTGAGGCCATCCAAGATGATGTTTGTATGCTCAGAATCTGAGACAGGAGAACCAACTGTGGCAAGGGCATCAACAATCTTCTTGATTTGTAGAAGGTAATCAGCATTTGAACCAACCTTCTTTACAGTTTTCAATTGCAATTGAAGTTGTCTAATCTTTGCTCTTGTTTGTGAAGCAAAGAAGGTGTGAAGCCTGGTCTAGGCCTCATGAGCAAATTCACAGCCAAGAACTCTATGTTTGAAGGAGGAATCCATAGAGGTAAAGAGCCAAGAGTTGACATTATAATTTTCCACCCTCCAATCTTGGTAAGTCTGTGTTTCTGTCCCTGTTGCTTTATCTTCATTATTGGCAAATTGAACTGGGACCTTTTCTTGAGATAAATGTTGTTGTAGTTTGGCACCACTCAGAGTTTGTATGGCCTGATATCTCCATGTGAGAAAATTCTCACTGTTTAGTTTATCTGTTAGAGGAACAGGAAGAGGTTTGTTGATGATGGTATTTTGGATTATGGTAGGTTGCGCAGCTGGATTCTGATCATTAATGACTTCTGCCATGGATCTACTTCAAGAACAGCTCTGTGATACAATGTAAAGTTCTGAGTTTGAAGAATTCTTGAAGAACAAGATTGAAGAATGAAGAGAGAAGAAGAAAGAAGAAATGTAAAACTGAATCTGTTAATTTTGGTAAATGTGTTTCGTTAATTTGGTACAAGAGAATAGGATCATGTATACTCAGTTACAATAAATGGGCTAAAAATAGATTTAGGCCCAAAAATAGAAGAGAGCCCAGATTGGGAACAGGGGAACAAGCGAACCCTAAATGTTTCTCTCATTTTCTTCGATCAGTCTAACGAAAGTTTTTAAAATTTTATTTTAAAGGTGATTTCAAATTTTTATATAGCTAAATTTTTTTTCTAATATTGGTAGGGTTAATTTATATAGATGAATAATTTTTTCTAATATTGATGCAGTAGGGTTAATTTTTTTCCTAGCTAATTGAATAATACAACGCTGGTATCGATTTAATTCTTTTATTATTAACAATGTCTACTCTTAAATTTCATCTCGTTAGTTGTTTCATTTGAATATTTAAAGATAAAGAGGTTTTTCAAGTTTCAATTCCATGCACGAAGAAGCAAGAGAGTGAGAGACTATCACCTTTGATTAATTGAATATATTTAAAAGGAGACTTGTAATTATGAACCACATGCGAGTG
>JASCZI010122127.1:5301-15866 GCA_036250425.1 Stylosanthes scabra | reverse complement strand
GTATCCGGAATGGCTTCAATTGCAAACATTCTATGATGGTTTATCTAATACTTCACGGATTCTCTTAGATTCTTCAGCTGGTGGGTCTCTTCAATTGAAAACACCGGGGAAAGCAATGGAGTTAATTGAGTTAGTTGCCAACAACCAATATATGTTCACTTCCGATAGTAATATCAAGAAGGGAGTTATGGAGGTTGACACCATGGATGCTATTTTAGCTCAAAACAAGGCTATGGCTTAACAACTCATCATATTGAATAAGAAGATGGAGAAGCTAGAAGTAGCAACAATAAGTACTCAAGCGGAGATAACAAGTACATGTGGTCTTTGTGGAGGTCCTCATGAGAATCATCAATGCTATCTTATCAAGGAAGACCAACCATTGGAACAAGTCAACTATATGGGTAATCAACCTAGGCAACCCTTTCATGATCCTAATGCTAATACATACAATCCGAGATGGAGGAATCACCCTAACCTTGGTTGGGGAGGAAACCGGAATTCTAAGAACAACAATTTTCAAAACCGTCTACCCTATCAACAATTCCAAAGGCCACTTTTTCAACCACCATTCCAACCACAACAACCGGACTTACCTAATCTTCAACCTAAACCACCTCAATCTAACACATTTGAAGTGGCTTTGGAGAAGCTTACTTTGAAGACTTTAGAATTTGTTCAAACAACCAACAACTTCATTGAGGAAGCAAGAGCAAATTTCAAAAATCAAGATTCAGCCATTAGGAATTTGGAAACTCAAGTGGGTCAAATTGCTAAGCAACTATCCACCACATTGCCTAATGCTTTTCCTAGTGACACTCAAGTAAATCCAAAGGGGGAATACAAGGCAATAACCCTTAGAAGTGGAAGAGCTCTTGAAGATGTAAGCAAAAAGGTCAATGTGCAACCAACCATGGAAAAAGGCAAGGAAGATGCAACCAAGGAAGCAACATTGTAGCAGCAAAAACCAGTCCAAAAACTAGCAGAAAAACCAGCAAAGAAAGAGGATAACATATCCTTCCCTCAACAACTATGGAAGGAGGTAAAGGATAAACAATTTTCTAACTTTCTTGAGGTGTTTCGAAGATTGCAGATCAATATCCCTTTTGCTGAAGCATTGGAGCAAATGCCACTCTATGCCAAGTTCATGAAGGATCTAATCTCCAAGAAACGAAGTTGGAGAGAAGAAGAAACCATACAATTGGGCAATGAGTGTAGTGTTGTCATACAAAGTAATTTGCCTCAAAAAATGAAAGATTCGGGCAGCTTTCAAATCCCTTGTACTATAGGGGAAACTACCATTGAGAAAGCATTATGTGATCTTAGTTCAAGCATCAATTTGATGCCCTTGTCATTCATGAAGAGGCTGCAAACAGAGGAAGTAAAGAAAACAAGGATGTCATTGCAACTAGCCGACAAGTCCATCAAGTTTCCTATTGGTGTGGTTGAAAACATCTTGGTGAAGGTTGGCAAATTCATCTTACCGACAGATTTTGTTCTCTTAGATATGGGGGATGATGCTACACCATCCATCATTCTAGGGAGACCATTTTTAGCTACCGGAAGAGCACTCATAGATGTTCAAAAGGGAGAGCTTACCCTTAGAGTACATGATGAACAAATGGTAATCAATGTATTCAAGGCTATGCAATATCCAAGGGAAGAGGACAAGGATGGATGCATGAGGATTGATGTGATAGAAGAGTTGATTCGGGAAGTTCAAGAAGAAGAAGCCATGTCCAAACTACAAGCAAAGCAAGCAAGGTAGAATGATTTAGATGACACTAACCATAACTTTGTGATGCAGAAAATTGTAGAGGAAGTGCAGAAAATTCCACCCTTTGTGTAGAAAATTGAAGATGAAGTGCAGAAAAATCTTCCTATGATGCAGCCAATTAATGAGGGAATGCAGAAAAATGGAAGCAATGTACAGAAAATTTGTGAAGAAGTGCAGAAAACTGAACCTTTAGTGCAGAAATTTGATGAAGAAATGCAAAAAATTGGTGAAAAAGTAGTGCAGAAAAATGGTGGAGTAGTGCAGAAAAATGAAGAGGAAATGCAAAAAATTAAGAAACTGGAGCTCAAGCCATTACCCACCACCTTAAAGTATGCCTTCCTAGATGAGGAAGAAACTCTACCAGTAATTATAAGTTCAACATTGAGTTCCAAAGAGGAAGAATACTTGCTAGTTGTCCTAAGAGAGCACAAAACTGCTCTTGGATGGAAAATTAGTGATCTCAAGGGAATAAATCTTGCTATTTGCATGCATAAGATCTTGCTTGAGGAGAATAGCAAACCAGTTGTGCAGCCTCAAAGAAGATTGAATCTGGCAATCAAGAAAGTTGTACAAAACGAATTGATGAAGCTATGGGATGCGGGAATCATATGCCCCATTTCCGATAGCACTTGGGTTAGTCTGGTTCATGTTGTGCCTAAGAAAGGAGGCATGACCGTGATTAACAATGAGAAGAATGAACTAATCCCAACTAGGACGGTAACCGATTGGATGATGTGCATAGATTACCGGAAGCTCAATGATGCAACAAGGAAGGATCATTTCCCCCTACCTTTCATGGATCAAATGTTGGAAAAACTAGCTGGTCATGCATATTATTGCTTTTTGGATGGATATTCGGGGTATAATCAAATAGTGATCAATCCGACAGATCAAGAGAAGACCGCTTTTACATGTCCTTATGGTGTTTTCGCTTATAGGAGGATGCCCTTCGGACTATGCAATGCTCCCGTCACTTTCCAAAGGTGTATACTTTCCATCTTTTCTGATATGGTAGAGAAATATATTGAGATATTTATGGATGACTTTTCAGTTTTTGGAAATTCTTATTATGCATGCTTGAAACATCTAGCTTTGGTTCTTAAACGGTGCCAAGAGATTAACCTTGTTTTGAATTGGGAAAAATGTTATTTCATGGTTAAAGGAGGTATAGTACTCGGACACAAGGTTTCGGAACTAGGGATAGAGGTTGACAAAGCTAAGATTGATATTATTGAGAAGTTACCCCCTCCCGTTAACATTAAAGGTGTTCGAAGTTTTCTAGGCCATGTAGGTTTTTATAGGAGATTCATCAAGGACTTTTCCAAGACTGCAAAACCTTTGAGTAACCTTTTAGTTGTTGATGTGCCTTTTGATTTTAATGATGAATGCTTAAATGCCTTTACTATTCTTAAGAATAAGCTTATTTCTGCACTTATTATCTCACCACCCGATTGGTCTTTACCATTCGAGCTTATGTGTGATGCTAGTGACTTTGCTATAGGTGCCGTTTTAGGGCAGCGGAAGAACAAGCTTTTACATGTCATTTACTATGCTAGTAGGGTGCTTAATGATGCTCAAAAGAACTACACTACAACCGAGAAAGAGCTCTTAGCCATAGTGTTTGCTTTTGATAAATTTCGATCATATTTGATAGGTTCTAAAGTTATTGTTTAAACTGACCATGCAGCCTTGAGATATTTATTGTCTAAGCAGGATGCCAAGCCAAGGTTGATTAGATGGGTGTTACTATTGCAAGAGTTTGATGTACAAATTAGAGACAAGAAAGGTACTGAAAATTCGGTTGCGGATCATCTATCTCGCATTGAACAATTGAAAAACCAGCTGCCATTTCCTCCAGTTAATGAGGAATTTCCGGATGGGCAGCTACTACTTGTCAAGACAGTACCTTGGTTTGCAAACATGGCCAACTACAAGGCTGGAAAAATCATTCCCAAGGAAATCAGCAAGCATATGAGGAACAAGCTGGTTCATGATTCTAGATATTACCTATGGGATGACCCTTACCTTTTTAGGAGATGTGCAGATGGTATAATCCGAAGATGCATTCCGGATGAAGACATTACAGTAGTTTTATGGCATTGTCATGCTTCGGATTATGGTGGACACTTTAGCGGAGATAGAACAGCAGCTAAGGTGCTCCAATGTGGTCTTTATTGGCCAACTATCTTCAAAGATGCTCATGACTTTGTCAAAAGATGTGACCAATGCCAAAGAGCTGGAAACATCTCAAGGAAACAAGAGATGCCTCAAAATTACATCCTTGAACTTGAAATATTTGATATTTGGGGCATAGATTTTATGGGACCATTCCCACCTTCTTATTCTAATGAATATATCTTAGTTGCTGTTGATTATGTTTCTAAATGGGTGGAAGCAATAGTTTCCCCAACTAATGATTCTAAAGTTGTGCAGAAATTCTTGAAGAAAAATATCTTTTGTAGGTTTGGAGTTCCAAGAACCTTGATTAGTGATGGAGGATCCCACTTTTACAACAAGTATTTGGAGCAACTCTTACAAACCTATGGAGTCAAGCACAAAATCTCAACCCCCTACCATCCACAAACAAGTGGCCAAGTAGAGGTGTCCAATAGAGAACTCAAGAGAATTTTAGAAAAGGTAGTCAACACTTCAAGGAAGGATTGGTCTCGGAAGCTAGATGATGCATTATGGGCATACCGGACAGCATTTAAAACTCCTATAGGAATGTCACCATACCAACTACTCTATGGAAAAGCATGTCACCTACCTCTCGAATTGGAGTACAAAGCATATTGGGCCCTAAAGTTCCTCAATATGGACCAAAAGGCAGCTGCAGAAAATCGGGTTCTACAACTCAATAAATTGGAAGAATTCAGATGTAAAGCCTACAACAACTCCAAAATCTACAAGGAGAAGACTAAGAAGTGGCATGACAAGAAAATCCAGCGGAGAACACTTGAACCGGGGCAAAAAGTGCTACTTTACAATTCAAGGTTGAGGTTGTTTCCCAGCAAACTAAAGTCTAGATGGTCCGGTCCTTTCACTATCTTGAAAGTTTCACCATATGGTCATGCGAAAATCCAAAATGACAAAGATGGAACCAAGTTTGTGGTGAATTGCCAACGGCTCAAGCAATACTTAAGTGAAGGGCTGCACCTTCACCAACCAACCAAACCTCAACAATAAAAGGGAATATGTCAAGCTAGTGACATTAAAAGAGCCCTTGATAGGAGAGAACTCATCCTATAGATCATTTTGTTTATGTTTAAAGCCTAATTATGTCATTATATTATATATGCTTGGTGTTATTTAAGTAAATAGGAAAAAAAGAGAAGAATGGTGCATGAAGGCTAGATGGGATGGTGCTGCCCAAAAATTTCAGCAAGGATCCTATGGACATAATTGGTGCATTGCAGAAAATTGAGGGAGAAACCATCCCATTTATCAATAAGGAAGCCTAGGCTGCAAGTTTTGCAGCCACAAGGGAGTTTTTCAATCCTATAATCAATTGTTAAGTTTGGTGTTGCACATATTGCATATAGCAACTATTAGAACATGGATTCACAAACTAAGTTTGGTGTTATTAGGTTTCTTGCATGAATTAGTTGCATTTAATCACTCCATTTTCACAAATTAAGTTTGGTGTCCATCATATCACCCAAACTTAGCATCTTAAGTTCATGATATTGATTTTGGATTGAGATTACACAACCAATTGGTCTAACATTGCTAATTTTCCTCATTTTCAGGATTACAGGTTTCTGGAATAAGCATTCCACGCCTAGGCGCGGAGCCCAACGCCTAGGCGTGGGCCTTGCAGCCTTGAACCAACCTTGCCCAACACCACCAACGCCTAGGCATCCACCCTAATGCCTAGGCGTGGCCAACATAAACCCAGCCCCATACCATCCACGCCTACCTAGGCGTGGGCCTTCCTTCCCCACAACCTTGTCACCACCCAACCAAGCATGGAACCCAACGCCTAGGCATGCCAGCTCCACGCCTAGGCGTCCACCCATTCCCAACCATCACCCCTGACCAAACAGAGCCACGCCTAGGCGTGGCACTCAACGCCTAGGTGTGGAAACATGATCTGCAACACGGGATGCCCACGCCTAGACCACGTTTTGGTGTGTTCACACTAACCCCAACCCACATATCTCTATTTAACCCCCTCCCCCCCAAACACACTTCAAACTCACTCAAACTCACTTCAGCACTTACACACACACTCAAATTACTTCCCAAACCCTAACAAGCTAGTCGACCTCCTTACTTCTTTACCGCTCCTGTCCTCTTCTATCTATTTATTTGAAAAAAGTAATTCTGCTTCTCACTCTAGAACGACTCCAACCCCTTTGGATAGATAGTATCATGCTTATTCGGTAATGGGTTAACCTCATCACCCCGATCTTCATCATCACTTATGACAGCGATAGAAAGACATCAAGCTTTTATCATCATTTGAGACGTCGTTAATGGTTCCTCTTTTCCTAATACCTAAAAAAAAAAGTTCCGTCTACGGAGCCTAAAGCTTAAACCATGGCAGTAAGCAGTAAGTTGACCCACATTCTGTACACACACAGCCCTGCCCACGCCTAATCCCCCATAGCAGCTCTGCCCCACGCCCAAACACTCACAAACAGCAACTAATACACTATCCCAGCCCTAAGCCCCAATGCCTATACTTCAACCACCACTCTATCCATCACTCTTAATACCCTTCTATTTCAAATTCTGCACCTGATACACATTGTCTTACACATCTTCTTCATCCATATTTCAGATTCTACATTGCTTGGGACAAGCAACCACTCAAGTTTGGTGTAGGCAACCTCTATTCATCCACCCTCATGGCTTCATCTTCAGCTCCAGTTTCAATTTTTGATGAACACCGCTTCCAAAAGGAGTTCAACCAGCAGCTCTTCAAATCACATGCAAGAAGAAGGAAGGTCATTCCGGAGGTTGGTTTCAATCTTGATGAGGACGAGTATCCTCAAATCATGGAGCAGATTTTGTTAAGGGGTTGGAGACGACTAGCAGCCCCTATGACGGGAGTGAGCAAGCTGCTAGTGCAGGAATTCTATGCTAATGCAGCAATTTCTGATGAGGAGGCAGCAAATGAAGATGAGCTCCCTTACAAGAGCTTTGTGAGGGGAGTTAAGGTGGATTTATCTTCGAATGACATCCGGAGAGTCATGAGATTCAAGAGAGAAACAGCACGGGTAGAAACGGATTACAATACTCGTCAAGCCATTGACCAAAGGCTTGACAAGGTCTTGGCAGATTTGTGTATCCCGGGAGCCACATGGAAACTAAGCTCGGGCCAACCTACAGTCCCCATTCAACTTAGGAGGACTGAACTTCATCCTCTAACCAAGGGTTGGCAAGAGTTCATCATCCATTCACTTGTTCTAATGGGGAAGAAATCTGAAATCACAATTGCAAGGGCCATACTCATTCATTGCATCATGAGGGGAGAAGAAGTGAGGGCGGAGGAAATCATTGCCGACAAAACATCGCAGTGATAGCCCAAGGATTGCAAAACAAGGGGAACCTTGCATTTCCAAGCACAATCTACAAATTGTGCAAGGATGCCAGTGTCCCTTTGAGGGAGTTTAGGAAGACCTCCAAGATTCCGGAGGAGAGTTACATTACTGCCAAGAGAATGGAATCAACAAGGATTCCTAGAAATCTACCACAACAACAAGAGGATGATGATGAAGATGAACCAATACCTCAAGCGGGAGGAGGCAATGATGAAGAAGAGGAGCAACAGCAACAACATGATCACCAGCAGTCACCACAGCAAGGATTTCCAAATTTTCAACCACGATATGAAAGCCAATACCATGAAGACCTCCAAGGCATTGAAAAGCACCTCTCTAGCATGCAGTTTTTCCAGCAGAGCTTCTATGAAAACATGCAGAAATCTCAAGCCGACTACATGGAAGAGATAAAGCAAATCAAGGAAAAACAAGAAGAGATGTGGAGCAACAATCAAAGGTTCCAATCTCAATTTAGACAAGAGCAAGAGAGGCTTGCTAGGGAGATTCAAGAGGTCAGAAAAAGCCAAATAAGTCAAACTTTGGTGAACAACAAGAGGCTTGATACCGAGAAGAACTTGCAACAAGCTATGGAGAAGCAAAGAAGGGACATTGCTGAAATGAGAAAGCAACTAACCCTTTGGACTAGGAACACCTCAGCAAGGGAAGCATATACTTGTTGGGCTCATCAACAAGCAAATCCAAATTTGACTGAAATTCCAATCACTCAAATTTCAGACCTGATGCAGACCAATGCAGAAAAAGGAAGACCAATGTTCTATGGGTGCCTCAAATCAGATTATGGGGCAAGCACTTCCTCCCAAGCCGATCCACAAGAGCCGGTGCCGTTGCGGACTGCAACTCCAATTCCCGGTTTCCAACCACCACATCCTCCGCCTAATTAGTTCTAAGGTCGTCTAGTTCTCTTCCTCATCTCCCATTTCTCTAGTATTGTGTTGTGTGTCTTATTTTCTATTTTGAGTGAGTTATGTTCTATGTTTTGTGTCCTTTTAAATTAATGAAATCATGTACTCTAGTTAAATTAAGTGAATGAATTATGCATGCTTTGGTTGAGAACTTGTCATGAATGATTGCTTATGTATTGAATGTCAACTTGAGTCATTGTTTGCTAATTAAGTAATATGAAAATAGAATTGATGATATTGTTTGAAGGTTGCGGAGGTAAAAAAAGCATAAACCTAGACTAAGGTTAATTCCTTGAAAACTTGAGACTTAAGAGAAATTTGATGATTGAAAAAAGGATTGTAAGTAAGGTTTGTTGAACTTATAATTGTGTGAAAAACTAATAGAATGAGGAAGTTCCTTTGATTCATAATAAGAATGCTAAAGGCTCTAAGCATCAATGGCCAAAAAGATTGAAAAGCTAAGTGCTGGATTGTGTTGAGGATAGGCTAGGGTCTAGATCCAATGGAGTGCTTCATCACTTGGCAACTTGAGTGTGAAAACTCGGGATTATTCGATCGAAAGCCCATGATAAATAGCTCCCTCAATAAGACAAATGAGCCAAAAAAGTAATAGATTTGAAAAGCCAAATGCTTGTGTTGAAATGTCATCAGATAGGTTTGAGCTAGTAAATCCAATGAGGTGCTTCAACACCTAGCAACTTGAGCTTGAAAACTCGGGATTATTGATTGAAAAACTCACACTAAAAAGCCTCCTCATTGAAGGTCAGAAGTAAAAAAAATGAGAAAAGGGCTTCCAAAAATTTCGAAAAGGTTGATCATGTTATTACTTGGGCAAGCAAATTCTGAAGTAAGCAAGACTTTCTAAATCAAAGAACTATCAAAGGTCAACGGTTGATTAGAATTAATTGAAGTTGAAAGTTTAAACTTAATGATTCCCACACTACAAGCAAATGATTTGACTTATGATTTTAGCTTGCTTGAAGACAAGCAAGGTTTAAGTTTGGTGTTGTGATGCATAAGCATCATTGTAGATAAAACCTCCTAATTCATGTTGTATTCTTCACCTAATTTACTTAGGTTCATGCTAAAATTGGTAAAAATAGTATAAATTGTTAGTACATGTTTAAATGTGATAAAACACTGGTACTTTGAGTATTTTATTGTTAAATTATAGGAAAAATGGAGAAACGAAGCTTGAGGAGAAAAAAATGAAGATTTGGAGCATTCTGGACAAGCATCCCACGCCAACGCCTAGGCGTCCCAAGTCAGAATCTAGGATCCAGCATCCCACGCCTAGGCGTGGCCTAGCACCCTCCAAAGCTCCAAGGACACTCAAAGCCAACGCCTAGACATGGCCAAGCATCCAGAACTCAAAGTATGGGCGTCCTAGTCAACGCCTAAGCATCCAGTGCCAAGCCAAGACCCATGCCTAGGCGCCAGAGCCAAAGTCTAGGCGTGGGAGGTCCTATTTAAGCGAAACCAAGCCAAGTCTTGGGCAGATTGGAATTTCAATTCCAATGCATTTTTATTTCATTTACCCCTTTTGTAAACCTATATATAGATGAAAAACTTCACATTTTAAAGGAAGAGAAGCATTACTTGATCACTTTGTCATAGTCTAGAACTTTTACATCTTTTACTTTAGAGGATTCATCTTTAGTTTTTCTCCAGTTTAGTTCTAGTTCTTTGAAGTTTTCCATCATTTTCTTTTAACTTTCATTTCAATTAGTGAAGAGGAAATTCAGTCCTACCTTCTTTTCTTTGAAGATTCTATCTTTTCATACTTTCTTTGAAGTTCTTTGAATGTTCATGCATTCAAGAACCATCTTCATACATTTCTTGAAGTCGTTCATCATCATGAGTGGCTAAAATTTCTTGAAGATTAAGCAGGAGGAGCTATATTCTATCAAGCCAATGGATTAATCCAATAAAGTATTCAAATCTGTAAGTTCCACTAATTATTCAAAGGATTCTTCTTGTTCATCAATTCAAGGATCAAGATAACCGAGAGGTATAATTGGTTCTTATTTTGGTTTAATTTCTATTTTAAATCATGAGATTAAACATGTTATTAAATGGTTTGTGCATTGTCAAGATTGAAGTTTGATTGAATAAGTGACATTTAATTTGGTCTTGCATTGATCTTGATAGCATAAACTAGTTCAAGAATAATCTTTCATGTGTTTTCTTTGCATTAGAGATGATGTATTTGAATATATGTGCCATTATATGAATCTGAATTTTTATCTCATAGATGATTGATTTGCATCTTGTTTGATTCTTTGACATGATTGTTTAAAAGATTCGGTTGTTGAC
>JASCZI010122126.1:0-13274 GCA_036250425.1 Stylosanthes scabra | reverse complement strand
GTGATAATAGAAGAACTCAACATACCTTAATTACTTTACAGATAAGAATCTCAGTAAGTTTTCGTAAATTTACGTAATCGCCAAGTTGTCCTTCTCGCAGCAGATCCGAAGCTATTGGTGTACCACCATATGGACTTTGTGCTAATGCCAATCCAGCGACCTTATCTTTCAAATCAGACCAATATAATGATAAAGCAGCTGCTGCATCTACTCCTCCCTTGCTATGTCCAAGAAGCAAAACACGTTTCTTTGAACCCCAATAAATTTCCTCAATATACTCTTTCAGCTCTCTGGCATTTTTCTCAACTGAGGCCTATAAGTAATGGTCACTCAACATTCAGTAATAGAACATAACAAGATATGAATGATATCTGCATAAAATGTAGAGTTAGCATCCTCATGAGAACTAGCAAATAACTAATATCTTCAATCATCATTTGTTACAATTATTGTTCTTGATTATATTAACACTGCTAGCCTGCAACAACTATTATGATATACCTCACTATGAATCTTAGCAATATGACAAGTCAAACCCATTTTTGAGAAACTGGCTTTCGTATTGACAAAGTAGAGTGGTCCATGATTACTGAAAAGACCTGACAAAAGGCACAACAGTTAGTAGCACAAAAAGCAAAGTTGCATGGTTGATCTCATATTGAGCATGAGCAGTCACTTTACCTGGTATTAACAAATAAATCATAGAATTCGGTAACCTATGAACACCATGCCTGCCAAAGAACAGCTGAGTTAGCAAACCACTTATAGCTAGAATTTTAGGGAACAACAAAACAAAATACTCACTTGATCTCATCAAGAATCTCATTAAACCTCTCCGTTCCATCTTCAACTGGGGGCATTCCAGGAGCACGTTCAAGCCATCCTATATCATCGGCAGATCCACGCACAGTCCTCCGAGCACGGTCAATCAGGCTGAAGCAAAAGAAAAATGTCTATCATGCCCATGTCAAAGTACTTAACTACTTTGATTTTAGATGGAGAAATCAACATCATACACTAATAAGACAAGTAGAGGAAGGAAGATGTGCAGTTCAAAAGCATGGTGACCTATACAACAAGTATATACTGGGTATAGTATGTATATTACTAAAATGAAAGAACTGAACTGAATGCAGACAAAAATTATGCATTATAATAGTCAGATTAATATTGGTCTCTTGGCAAACAGTACCTTTGGAAGAGGGGAATTCCAGTTAGGCCAGAAGGATTTGATCTTACTATTGCACCGGCATTTCTTGATGAATCTCCAACAGAATTCTCTGTGATGCCCTCATTTGAACTCAGGGGTTCATAAGAAGTTTGTAAAGCACTAGTAGAAGAAGATGCCCCAGTTTCCCCTGAAGCAAAGGCCGCAAGCTCTTGTGCATGAACGGCAGAAGAAGCACTAGGATCTCCAGAGGAATGTTCTACTGAAAATTTGATAATAGCCTTAAGGTCAAAATTGCAAAACTAAATACTTTGTTATGAGTACAATATGTAAAATATGATTATATAAATAATGATAACATGAGGAAAGGTAATGCATCATAGAATTGTTAGGACACAACAATAAGTCATTCATGTTAAACAAATTGTTGATGTATTCAAAATTACAGATAGCCAAGATTCAGACATGTAGAACTGGAGCATATTGACAAGAATCTAAGTCCTACCTTCACACTTCTAGACGATCATCATCACAGTCATGAATACTTGAAAACAAGGACAAGTTGTGTACAAACTATATATTTCTAAGGGTTTAGCTAACATGTTCCTCCCTAAAGGCACATGATAAGTTTAATGTTAATGGAAGATTTTAAATTTTTAAATTTAATAAATACAAAATAAATACATTGAAAACTTAAACTTTCTGTATTTTCAACAAAAACTTTTGTTAATTTGTAATCCCTTATGGGACAAGATAGATAAACCCTATTTCTAAAACCTAATTAGATCGCTAATAAGCTCTATCTTGAAAGCCATATTAAAGTGACTGGCTGCATAACTCCCCAAACTCATAAAAGAACTCATAAAAGAAAAAATAAAGGATTCAGCTACACCTGGGAAGAAGTAGATAAATTAGAAAAGAAGCTTACCTGAATAATCATAGAAACAACCAGTAAGGAACGATGTTGTTTGTGAAAGATAAGCAGCAGCATCAGTGAGAGATGGAACAGAAACAGATGAAAATATCTGAGGAACGAGCCCATCATTTGTCAACTCATTTCTCTGTCCCTATAAAAGATAAGTAATAGGTTCAATCTTCATTCTTTTTAAAAGATTTGATAAAATCATTAATATTGTTTTATGATCATAAAAGGCAACCTCCAAAGAAAAGGGGGAAAAATCAGCACAACATTAAATTAGAATTGAACGGTGGATTATATGCAAAGTGAACAATAATAAATGAAAAACCACTGAATGCAGCTCACAGCCATAAAAAGGAACGGAAACATTGATGGGAAAATGAAAGCGCTATACAGAATAGAATAAATCAAAATAAAAAGGAATTGAGAAAAAGAAAGGGGAGGAAAAACTTGCGTTACCAATAAGGGCGTGTTTGAGTCCGTACGCTGTATATTGGGGGATTGCGCCATTGAAGAAGCAAGTTTCTGCAGAAGGCGAGAAATGAAATTTGTGTTTCACGAACGGAGAAATATTATGATAATAATTATATACCTGTCTGTGTCTGGTGTTGCGAATTAGCGATGGGGTTGTTGCAAATCGGAGTTGAATCAGCGCACGGAGGAAGAGGGAGGGAGCGATCTTCGAAATTGAAATGGAAATTGAAAGATTAATAATTAGTTCTGCGTTTCATGTTAATAACGGTGGGGGTTAACAAATAACAATTAAAGAAAGGATAAAGAAACAAGGAAGGTAGACGGCAAATGAGACTACGTCGTTTTGGTTTGTAAGAAACAAGAATTTTCTTTTTGGGATTAATTTAGTGCGTCAAAATGGGCAAATTCGTCGATCCAGTGCATTAACTCTGTATAAATGGGATTTATGCCTTTAAGCCCGAACTGATTAAAATATGGACTAAATAGGCTGAATTTATTTAATCTGGATAAATGGGTTAGCCTGCGGGCTAAACGAACTGATCGGAATTTATTTAATTTATTTTTAAATTTTTTAAAAATATCACTTTTTCTTATATTTTGTCATGAAATTTGATTTATTTACTAAAAAATTTTTTTCTAATGTTTTTGGCTAAAAAAATATTTTCTTGTCAAAAATATTTTTTAAGTTAAAAATTAACTTTTGTTTATTTCTTTTAAAAAATAATTAATTAATTAATTAAACAGACTAGCATATTTACCTGTCGGATTAGTCATAAATGATTTTGGCTAAAAAATTATAGCTCATAAAAAATTAAACTTAAAAGGTTCTAGCCGATTAACCCGTGAATTAAACGGGTCGGATTAGACCCACCCATTTGACAGATCAGTCTACAGCTTTTACATTTTCTTCATCATTTAACTGTTCGTTCTTGTCCAAAAAATATAAAAATGTTCTAAAAAGTTATTTTAAATATTTCTAGAATGTTTTTATGCTAAAATTAAAACATTTTATTTAAGGCGATACTCAAGTAAATCAAATTTTATGTGAAGGTGTTTGTTAAAAATTGTTAAATAATTTAATATGTTTGACTAAATTATCATCTAATAATTTTAAAGTGTCCATTTTATATAAAGTTGACCGCATATAAGTTTTTACATTTGTCTAATTTTATATTTTTATTTATTATATTAGACACAAATAATAATAATAATAATAATAATAATAATAATAATCTATTAAAATATAAAAAAGAATAGAGCTCACGCCTCAACTTTGCTAATTGGAGACCTTAATTAATTGATATTTGGCAGTGTCTAGAA
The DNA here is from genome assembly GCA_036250425.1 of Stylosanthes scabra. Taxonomy (NCBI): domain Eukaryota; kingdom Viridiplantae; phylum Streptophyta; class Magnoliopsida; order Fabales; family Fabaceae; genus Stylosanthes; species Stylosanthes scabra. Next base: position 9,393 of record JASCZI010122126.1, on the reverse strand, counting down.
TCGCACCAAGTGTTACTTGATGAGCGATTGTGTGATGTCACTCCTGTCAATAATGAATTCGGATTCTGCTTTGATAGAATTATGGGATCATTCAAATTTTATTAAAAAAATTACACACAATAAGGAGTGATTAGCTGAGATTTTTAATTCAATTTTTGAAATTTGAATTTTAATTGGAGTAAATGCCTATTAAAAAATTCAAAAAAACTACTAAAATAGCATCTTTAAAATAAATCGTACACAGTCAAACCTTGGCATTCATCTATCTATCTATTAATTAATTGGAGGCCTTAATTAATTGATATTTGGGAATGTCTAGAATCGCACCAAGTGTTACTTGATGAGTAGTTGTATGATGTCACTCCTATCAATAAAAATCGATAGCATATTTACTTTAAATTTTTTTAGGATATTATCTGAAGGAATAAAATATTTAAGATTAGTGATAAATTTGTTACCTCTTTTTTCTATATTTAGCTTTTACAAAACCTAAATTGAAAAAATGTTGTTTCTTTTTTTTATAATTTTTTTTTAAGTTGTTAAATTATTTTGCAATCACGATATCATAATGTCTTTGGGTCAACTCACTAAATTAGGCAATTGTTAATTAACTAACTTATACTTTGATTAAAAAAAAAACACTTAATCATGCATTTAGTCTGAATTTTATTTAGAAAGTGTTATGTATAAAAATTTAAGAATAGTGCTACGGAACCAACATTAAGGAGTCATTAGGGAGCCAATAAATCCAATTAGAAGTTATAATCCAAAATTTAAAAAATTATCATTCGAAATTAAAAACAATTATAATCCAAAACAAATATAAGTTATCATCTGAAACAAAATATAATTATCATCCGAAATCCTAAACCCTCACCAACACAATTATCATCCCAAACATATTCAAATTATCATTCAAAATAGAATACAATTATCATCTCATCTCAGAACTACTACTACCGCCTAATCCTAATTTTATCCTAACCACACCAGCACCACCACCATTACCACCATGTCCATCACCACCAGACAGAGACGCACAAAGAAGAAGAAGAAGAAATCAGACAAGTAACCTTACAGTTTTCGCAAATCCACCACCAAGCCCGACGATGGTGGCAAAGATTTCTTCGTCCACCAATCTTCCATCAGATCTGACGGTTACTGCACTCTTCATGAAGGCGATCATGTCCAGTTCTCCATTGCCACTAGCGACAATTACAAGAGGCCGCAGTACTGAAGAAGCGGCTGCGGTGACGGGAGAAGGCGAGGAAGAAGAAGGATAAGTTGGGATGACAGGGTGGGGGTGACGGCAGTGGCGGGAGAATGCGAGGAAGAAGAAGATGAGACGGCGATGATGGTGTGGGTGACGGGGGTGGTGGGAGAAGGCGAGGAAGAAGAAGAAGAGACAGCGGGGATGGCGTGGGTGGCATCGCCGTAGGTGGAACCGTAGAAGTGGGGTGAGGTTTTGACTCCATTAGCTTCTTAATTTTGGGCTCTAAACTTTCTCTATTATTGATAATTATTGTGGTACGAAAAATTTGACGAAACAAAATTGTTAAATATTTTATAAATGTATTTTTAAAATGCATTTATAGCAATAATAAATTTTTTTAAAAACTATTTATAAAGCATAATTGTTTCTTTACTTGCCATTTGAAGTCCTTCTTTAGTTGACATATGACAGTGTTCGAAATCGCATTAAGTGTCTTTTGTTAAGTGATTAAATGATGTCACACTCACACCTATTAATTAGAAATTTGAAATTATAATAGAAATAATTAAGGAACAAAAAATTAAAGATTAATAAAATTGATTACAGTAAAAAAATAAATTTATTGAGATTTTAAATTCTAATTTCAAATTTAAGAATTTGTGGGTTAAAAGTTATATATATATTTACCTTATATTTTATTTTTTAAAATTTAAATTATAATATTATTATATTTGAATTTATTTTAGATTTATATTCTTAGTGTATGTTATATATGTTAAACGTGTTATTAATATTTAATTTATTACCATTTAAGGTTTTGATTTAATAAGATTTATTATCAATAATTTAAAATTTAAAGAGGATTTAATTGAAAGTTTAATTTAAAAATGTAGAAGATATATTTAAGTAAAATGTGGACGAAAAATATTTTTTAATCCTAATTTTAAAATATAAATCAATTATTGTGTCAAACTCACGGTTTGATATCTCTCACTCTTTTTTAATAGTTATTATATATTTAACTAAAACAAACAAACAACTTTTATCTTATGGTTAGAAATTAATCAAATGAATCATATAAATTGGATTCGTTATTCATTTTAAAAATAGGCTTTTATAAAAAAATAATTAAATTAAATTTTAATGATAAAATATAAATAAATTATTATATAAATTGTGAAATTGTAAATTTAAGTATTTATTTGTAGTAGCTGATTATGAGAGAGTTTAGGGACACACAAATGTATAGGATTTTATTTTAAGAACATGTATTATTTAAATAATTAAGTTTAAATTGTTTTAGGATCTAGGTTTATAGTTTAATATTTAGGATGATATAGGTTTTAGAATTTATGGTCATTTTAACAAGTTAACGTGACCAATCATAATTTTACCTTATTTAGATATTAAAACATTGAACCAGTTAATTAATGGGTTAAATAAACTATTTGATTCTTAGCTATTACAATTTTTTTTCAATATGTATTTAACAGCTTTTTTTGAATATGGAAAGAGCAATGATGATGAACCATGATATGATAAGGCTTGGGTGATTAATCTCAATATGGGCATGTAATTTTTTTCAATCAAAAGGGAATGCGTCTCAGACGCATTGCTTTAAACTTTAAATTTTTTTTTAATTCAATAGGGAATTTGCCAAGACGCATTGCATGTTTTTTTTTTTAACTTTTTGAAAAGAAATCCGTAGTTGACACATTGCATGGAGATGGATTTTTTGTTACATCAAAATGGAATGCGTGTGTGATGCATTGAAAATTAAAAAAAAAAACCTATACGTTAAAGACGCATTGTTTGGGAAAAAAAATTGTATAAGAACGAGAGTCCATTTACTTGTTCATTCTCGTGTTACTTGCCTTTTTCGAATTTAATACAGTACATTATCAAATAAAAGTGTCCAAATATAACACAAGTCGCAATATATGTGTCCAAATAACTCAGAATTTAATGCAGTACATTATCAAATAAAAGTCTCCAAATGCGAATAAAATTATTCAACAACTCCTCAAGATTTACTTCTTCTTAACACGATCTTTTACGTTCTTGTAAAGTTGAGAAACCCCTTTCTTCAAATCTTTTGTAGACCAACCCGATGGAGTGAATCGATTCGGACTATGCCGAGAATTTTCAATTCTCAGATCGTATCTCGTTCCGACGTCCTTCGGTGTAGATGATCCAGCGGCACTGTTCGACGCGTCACCTGAAACGGCAAACAGGAAGTAATATACGAAATGCCAATACCTCGGTTATAACAAACATCATATCAGATAACAATAGTTGGTCCTAAAAAAGCTTTGTAAATGTTACCTTCAACTCGCGAAGCCTCGTTGTCATCATCATCGGCGTCCGTGAGCAGGTAATCCTCCTCCTCATCCTCATCCATATCATTATCACCGCTGTTAGACCGATCAGTGTCCATGTGACGCGTATAGCAAGTAGCTTCTTCGTATTCCTGAATTGATGAAGTATTAAAATTAAGATCAATGTCACGTGCGGTATTCGCACAACGAACACCATCTTCCCCAATTCCTCTCCTGTTGAAACTACGACTAGAATCAAATGATTGTCTAGCAGCCTATGATGCACGGACATTGACACGGACACGGGACACGACACGACACGCGACACGCCAATCACAATTTTTCCTATGACACGGGGACACGACATATATATAAAATATAATCTATTTTTAATAAAATTATAATAATATCTTGACATTTTATTTATATTAAAATTTAAATTATTATTTTTAAGTATTTTTAATATCTTTTTAAATTATACAAAATATTTAAAATAATTTTTAGTTTTAAGAAATAGTAATATATACTACTTTTAAACTCATTTTAAGAAAATAAATTAAGAATAAAGTTTGACATGCGGACACGTGATGATATTTTGGAGTGTCAAGTGTGTCCGAATAAGTATTTTTTGTTTTTTAAAAACACGGATGGGACACGGAAGACACACGTGTCGGACGAGTGTCGGTGAGTGTCGTGTCCAAAACGTGTCCGACACGTGGACACGCCAATTCAACGAAATGTTCGTGCTTTATAGCTAGCAGCCGAGTGGCCCGATGCAACAGGTGCATTGAAATGAGAATCAACGGATAAACGACCCGGTATAGCCTGATTGGTCTGTTGCGCGTCAACTTGGTTTTCTTCAGTAACCTTTGCTTGCTGTGCTATTTCAAACTCTTTGGCCATGCTACATAATTCATTAAACGCATGCGGGTCCATGTGATCAGACAGATATGGAGCAACGCTGTTCATAAACATGGGATATGGGAAAGAGCTAGGTAGTGGCATGCTTCCACACGTTGGTTCTTGTTGTGGAGGAATATAAACGGGTGTCGGTGAATAATGTGGGACATGATAGGCCTGCTGAGATTGTTCTGGTTCTTCTTCATGCCCACCAGTATCATCATGATGCCCTTGGTTTGCATCAAATGCTGACAGTGCAAGAAAGCCTTGTCATTACCATTGTGCCAAGTCATGTAATCATTCAAGGGTACGCCTACTGGTGGGGGATAATTAGGATGCCACATAGGAACTCTATTAAGCCACTGACCTATCCAGTCTCTGTACTCGTTCCACCAATTTTTGTTCTTAGGACCGGTTAAACATTCGTTGTGGTTGCCACCTAGGGATCGGGGCTCTCCACGAATGCCTTGAGCCAACCCAAATTGTCTCATTACCCTATCCGTTGGACACCACTCAATGCACTCATATGATATTAAGGGCGAGGGTGCATTCCAAAGATCCGCACTTGTGAAAATGTCGTTCGGCACAACATTAGGACCAAGTCGGTGTTCATCATACGGTGTCCACAGGAACTGAAGATAAAATAAAAACAAACCAATTTAGTTCATAGCAAAAAAAGTATCCACCTGTATATATAAAAAATATTTTCAATAAATATCAATGCACGCTATCATTAGTGATGTTGTCAAACATCTGCCTGTAGTCATCGAGTTTCCATCGCCTCTGTTCTTTGTTCGGGACAATCCAATTCACCCACCTGAAACAACAATAAGTATTTTCAATAACTATTCTAATGCAAATATAAATACTCAAAATAATACTATTTGATTTTATACTTATACTATTTACCGGCGAGCAAGCGGGAAAGATGGTGCAATCAAAATCGGGGCAAGGAATGGCATTATCTCCCAAGCCCATACGTGCAAAAGCGCCAGAGGCCCATCTATATCCAGACAATCGAACTGGGTCGCCCTGCATAGAGCTCTGTTGAGGTGGGCAAGACACGCATTGCTCCAACTATAGGTGTTTATCTGAGTAACATCACGAAGCAGGGGGAGAAACTCCGAGTGTACATAGCCTGAAGACTTGTCACAAAACAGAGTTGTTCCAAATAGTTCCATGATATGCAACCTCACATATCTATTCATAGATTCTTCATCAATCAACCTAATAGAGTTTTTAACCCTGCGGATCCAAGATATCTTGATGAAACATCTAGCCTTTATATTGCTATCATCTGGCTGGACACCGAAATTAAGCATGCACTCTCCCTTCAGCGCCTCAACATTGGTTCCGGTCGAACCAGTCACCGGAATTCCATGCGACCTCAACCCAAGTATCATTGCCACGTCCTATAACGTCACGGTAACCTCTCCTATTGGCAGATCGAACGTGTGGGTACTAGGGTCCCACCTTTCCACAAGAGCGGAGATCAGCATTGACTGACTCGTTAGTTTGCCCCTTATTTGTGATATGTGGTAGAGGCCGGCATTAATTAGCTTCTCATCTATCCTACGGTCATAGTCACTCAGAGTGAATAAGTGCCTGGTGCGCAATTTTCTTGATCGCTGCATGAAAAAAAAAAATTAAACTCAAACTCAAGCATGAAGACAATAAGGTAACTTAATACAAGCAGATAAATAAAATTCCATTGTATATTATCATGTTAATTAGTGTTTCACTATGAGCTAGCTAAACGTGTATTAAACTTGTTAACTATAATTAATGGTCATAGACATAGGCCACGCTTTACATAGGCCACGGTTTTTTCACATAAAAGTTTGGACAACAAGCAAGCGTGGCAATTGATCACAAAAAGCGTAGCGCCGGAGAAAAGGCCACGGCTGAGTACGTCACGTTTCAAAAAGCATGGTCATAGCTAAAAAACGTGGCTGAACACTAACCGTGGCTAAACCTTAATCACTAACCAAATTAATAATAATTCCATCAATTATTTTATTTTATTAGTGGTAAACACCTACAAATACACAAATAAAAAAATCAATCTTGCTATTTGAACAAGTGAATTGCATAACCAAGTGGTTAACCAAGTACCGACTAAAAACCAGGCCCACTCTCACCAAAAGAACGCGTGTTTTCACGCGTTAAGTGTTAACTTTCGTGAAACGTAACTACCACTCTCCACTCTCTTCACCTTCTTCCAACGTTCAATTCTTCAAATTCAAACTTTCCAGAACCATCAATTAATCTTCTGCAATCGTCAAGTAATCAAGAAACAGACCAAGAGAAGCAACGAAAACAATCGACGACGTTCCTCCATCATCAATTGAAGATCAAAACCGCGAAATCAAAAGGTATGGTTCTGCTAAAACTTTGATATTACTACTTTTGTATTTCTGTCATGGATTCTAGGTTAGGTTTTATTTTTATTGTTTCAATTCGCTTCTCATTTCGTTATTTCTGAGCAATCTGGATTAGGTTTTTTGTGAATTGTTTGCATGCTTTGTTTTTGTGAAATTTGAATGGCTCATTATTAAAGATTGCAAAACTGTTTTCTCATTTTTCTGCGCATTCTAGGTTATGTATGTATGGTTGGATTATTGATTAGCAATTTGGTTGGTTTTTAATTTCCTTATTTCAGAATGCAAAACTCTTTTCATTTCTGCACAATTTGGGATTTCATTTCTGCACAATTCATCATTTCTTTTCTGCACAAAATAGCATTTCATTTCTGCAGAATTTGATATTTCTTTTCTGCACAATTTATCATTTTTGCGCATTCTAAATTATGTTCGTGTGGTTGGATTGTTGATTAACAATTTGGTTGGTTTTTAATTTCGTTATTTCAGAATGCAAAACTCTTTTCATTTCTGCATAATTTGGGATTTCATTTCTACACAATTCGTCATTTCTTTTCTGCACAAAATAGCATTTCATTTCTGTAGAACTTGATATTTTTTTTCTGCACAATTTATCATTTCTGCGCATTCTAAATTATGCTTGTCTACATAATTTGTCATTTCTTTTCTGCACAAAATAGCATTCTAGGTTATATTTCTGCAGAATTTGTTATTTCTTCTCATTATAGGTTATATTTGCAGGAACAATGGCAAGAAAAACTATGGCAAAGAAACTGAAGGATAGTGGAAAAAAGAAACAATACAACGTGAGTTTGACTTTAGCTCATCTTTTTATCACTTTTTGTTGATTTAAATACAATTTTCTAACCTGTCTTCTCCAAAACTTTTGCAGAAATCCAATAGAACAAGATGCAGCCCAAGTAATGTAGCAAAGTTGCTCGAAAAACTTTCATCCGAGCAAAAGGCAGTTGTGAGGGACATGGGGTTCGGTGCCTTGGAAAACCTCTCCATCTTAAATATCAGTAAAAAATAATGATGGAGCTGGTTGATTCCTTCAACACAAACGACAACAGCATGAGGACAACTTTAGGAAGGATAAAGCTTGATGCAAGTAAAATCGGGGATGCCCTTGGACTGAACGCAAGGGGTAATACATATGAAAAGAAAATAGAGAACAAAAAACTAAGCGACGAGCAGAAAGCTGCTATCAATAGTTTTAAAGGAGTTACCATACTATCTTTGAAGAGAACCATAATAGAGACAACAATGGATTCTGAAGAAAACACTAGAAAATTCAAGAGGGCCTTCATTCTCTTTATCCAGAAGGCTTTCTTGTGTGCAACCAATTCCAATCCTCTTTCCCCGAAGCATTTCCCAGCGATTGTCAATGTTGACAATCCGAGAAAAATGAATTGGGCAAGGCATGTGTGCAGCTTTCTTTTGGATGGAATAGCAGAAATGAAGCAGAAGAAGTCCCAGGGGGTGGAAGGTTGTGTGTTTGCTATGCTCATCGTATATTTGCATGAGACACACTTCGGAGAGTACTCCGAAGATGACGAAGCTCAACCTCCATGGATTTCATACTGGAGAGGGGATAAGCTGAAGGAGAGACTGAAGCTTGAGAAGAAAGATTCCACTGTAAGTAAATTTGGGATTTCATTTCTGGAAAATTCATCATTTCTTTTCTGCGCAAAATAGCATTCCATTTCTGCAGAATTTGATATTTCTTTTCTGCACAATTTATCATTTCTGCGAAATTTATTTATAACACATCTAATTTTCTTTGCTCTGTTTGTGTCCTCTGTAGGGGCTACTTTCTCAAGCTAAACAAAGGAAAGAAAGAATGGAAAAGAAAAAAAACAACGGATCCAAAAAGGGTGGAAACATCAACAAAAATGGGGAAGAAGGATATTCTCAATAGCAAATTGGTAAAGTCTATGGAGATGGAGGATACAACTAAAGAAAAAAGGACACTAGGAAAAAGAAAACATCATGAGGAAGCTGAATCTGAGCATGAATCTGAGAATGTTTCCTCAGATTCTGAATCTGAGGATGAATCTGAGGATATTTCCTCAGATTCTGAATCAGAGACAGACTCAGAGAAAACAATCTCTCAAGATGACAAGTGAGTAACTTTATTTCTATGCAATTTACTTATGTAAATTTTGGCATTTAGTTTCTGCACAATTTGACATTTCTTTTCTGCATAATTTGGAATTTCTTTTCTGCACAATTTGGAATTTCATTTCTGCACAAATTTCCTTTCTGCAGAATTTAGCATTTCATTTCTGCACAATTTAGGATTTAGAAACTGTTTTCATCATTTGCTTTTCCCTTTAATTAATATTAGTTTCCTTTTTCATCATTGTTTACAGCATAGGAAGAAAACAAAAGAGAACAAGAATAGCAGTGCAGCATCCACAAAATGAAGAGGCTAATGCTGCCGTTAGAAATGAACGAAGGTCCAAAATGAGACATGAGGTTAATGATGAAGCAGTGCAGCCTCCGCCGAGTGCAGACCTTGATGCTGCAGCAATTGAGCCTCCACATAATTCAGAGCTTCATGCTGCAGCAGAAAACG